>CATKSA010000229.1:0-17891 GCA_949775045.1 Metridium senile
TCTCCACATTCATCCATTGGCGGGTATGAATGGATTCATGAAAGAGTGGGATAAATGAATAAATGGATGAAAACACATGAATGGGTGGATGCATGAACAAATGTTTTAAAGAATGTGCTGTTCAATGAAAATTTGACACACAAACACATAGACAACTGAATGTTTTTTTACAAACTGGATAAAACACCACTGACAATAAATGAAATAGCTCTAGACAATAACTTGAAAAACCACACAAACCTCATTTCCAAAGTAAGGAAGACCCGAGACCAATTCTGAAAAAAAAAAAAAAATTGATCAATTACATGGCCTGTATACCAGCTGCTCTCTAGGACAGGGGGTCAACATGATTGACAAGCAAGTGGGAAAGAACGTGGACCTGCACCGTATTACATGGACAACATCAATCAAGTCCTTTTGTGTAAAACAGCAATTGAAATACCTAGTGCACGTCTGCAGGATGCACAATGGCGACATTAGAAAACAATTATTGTTTAATGAACGTTCCCCGAATTGGATCAGATTCGAGACTGCTGGGTATCAGTGCCCAGCAGTTGAAGAGAATGATGATGGACAGAACAAACTTTCAGCGGCTACTGGAAATAATAGACGCACCCTAAGGAGCTAAGTCTTCAGAGAGGGGAAAATGATGATGATGATGAAAAGGAATTTTCTGAATTTGTAGTAAATACATGATGTGTAACTGTACTAACACCCCCGGGGGATGGACTCCCTTTGTTCCAGTGATAGGGGTGATACACCACACATTGACACACCTTTTAGGGTTGCAATATTTAATGTGGGAATCTTTAAGGGTTCTGGCTAAAAGTCAGTTTCATGACTTGACTCTGTACTTGTAAGGATTAGGATAAGATTAGCTGCCAAGAATCAGTTCAAGATATATCCTCTTGAGAGACAGAGCCCCCCTTTGAGCTGAGTTGGGCAACAAACTCATTGAGTTCGGTCCTCTCCTGTATCGCTCATTTTGCCTGCTCCAAGTGCTGTAATCTGGAGGAGGCTGGCGATTTTAAGCCACAGGTCTCTTATGATATTGCACACTTATACCTTTTAGAGGTTAAAATCAAAAGTCTTTAAACAGTTCTTTTTTATTAAATTTAAATGAGTACCTTTTAGGGGTCGTTTTCAAAATTGACCACCTAAAACCCCTTCCACTTGGCAAAGAAGTCCCCCCCTCCAAAAAAAAAATCCAACCCCCTCCCAGGACTAACAGTGCTGTGAATTTTGTGAATTAAGTATGTCATACCTGGAGCAGCATAGGCAGGGGAACCACAACAGGTTTCTAACTGTGCAGCCATTCCTCCTTCAGGTTTAGCAACAAGACCAAAATCAATCAGCTTGATATTCTAAATGATCATATAGTCATGTTATTAATAAGAAAAACAAAATATTTGCAAATAGTCACAAATACAACTTTGTCAATAACATATCAATCATATGATATGACCTAATGAACGACCTAATCAATGAATGTAATAAAATATACATATAACAGGTTCCCGTTTAAATCTGTACTTTCCCATTTAAATCTGTACTTATGCAATTTTTGTTGATGTGTGCTAAACACACAGATCAACCAATCAGAGAAGTTCACTTCAGAAATAATATACTCTGATTGGTTGATCTGTGTGTTTAGTACATATTTAAATGGGAACGTACAGATTTAAATGGGAACCTGTTATATATAGATGTATACATACTTGATCCTCATCTAACAATAAATTCTCCTGTTGATGAAAAAACAAACCATTGTCAACCATTGTTATTTACAAATACTCTTATTCTATAGGGATAAATTAGTCATGTGAAAAAGTATATCAAGGTATTATTTTTAAGACAAAAACATGGGGAGGAATGTATAAAAGTTTATTAATGCAGCTAAACTAATGTTGAAGAATTACAGTAATATTTGCTGCATAATATATCAGTTTGTTAGTTCACTACTATGTATATTAGTCTTATAAAATTCAAGAATAATTAATGAGAATTTTACAAAAGAAATCACGTCCGTGATGAGTTATTTAAATCATATATACGTTATAGTTTAGAGTTTGAGTTATGGCTTGCTCAGTAATTTGGGTATAGATATTTGTCATCACTACCAAATAAGAGACAAGAAATGTTTGACATCATTGCAAGCGTAATATGGCATAGAATAAGATAGAATAGGCAAATAAAATAGAATAGAATGAAATAGAACAGAACAGAATAAAATAGAATAAGATAGAATAGAATGAAATAGAATAGAACAGAATAAAATAAATTAGAATAGAATAAGATAGAACAGAACAGAATAAAATAGAATATAATGAAATAGAACAGAACAGAATAAAATAAAATAGAATGAAATAGAACAGCACAGAATAAAATAGAATAGAATGAAATAGAACAGAACAGAATAAAATAGAATAAGATAGAATAGAATGAAATAGAATAGAACAGAATAAAATAAATTAGAATAGAATAAGATAGAACAGAACAGAATAAAATAGAACAGAATAAAATAGAATAGAATGAAATAGAACAGAACAGAATAAAATAAAATAGAATGAAATAGAACAGCACAGAATAAAATAAAATAGAATGAAATAGAACAGAACAGAATAAAATAGAATAAGATAGAACAGAATAAAATAAAATAGAATGAAATAGAACAGAACAGAATAAAATAAAATAGAATGAAATAGAACAGCACAGAATAAAATAAAATAGAATGAAATAGAACAGAACAGAACAGAATAAAATAGAATAAGATAGAACAGAATAAAATAAAATAGAATGAAATAGAACAGAACAGAATAAAATAGAATAGAATGAAATAGAACAGAACAGAATAAAATAGAATAGAATGAAATAGAACAGAATAAAATAAATTAGTAAGAATAGAATAAGATAGAATAAAATAGAATGGAATAAGATAGAATAGAATGAAATAGAACAGAACAGAATAAAATAAATTAGAATAGAATAGAATAAGATAGAATAGAATGAAATAGAACAGAACAGAATAAAATAAATTAGAATAGAATAAGATAGAATAAAATCAAATGGAATAAGATAAGACTTTCATAAGCACTATACAATATTTGCGTCCAATCTGTATGCCATATATAATAGTTCTTCTTTGACTCGCGGTTGTATATCGCATACAGATCAGCCGGTCATATTGTTTATATTACTTACAGGTTTTAAATCTCTATGTGCATATCCTTTATCATGTATATAAGCAACTGCTGATATGATTTGACGAAAAAACCCTCTTGCCTCATCCTCCTGAAAAACATCATGAGTTTATTGTCAATTAATTGATCATTGCACAAAACATATCACAATCTCACTGGATGCAACATTGATTAATGGATCAGTTTGTGATAATAAGCCATTTGTAATAAGCCATTTGAATTACAGCATCATATACTATACCAAAACCAGAATGCTTTGCCACCTTGTAAAATAGTTAGTACCAACTACCAAATGAATACTCCTTTTCACAGTTCTGTTCAGTGACCACAAATAATAGTTTCAAGTCGAGGTTTGGGTTGCTGTGCATAGCAAAACTATAATTTATCATGTGCAGCAACACCAACCTTGACTTGAAACTATCATTTGTGGTCACTGAACGGAAATGTGAAAATGACTATTGAAACTATTTACAAGGATTAAAAATCTGAACAATAGATAAAGGTTTTAATAAAGCTTCTGGTACTGGAACTTGAATTAAAATCAAAAGTAATTATTAACTGTACCCTTAATCTGTCTTTAGCAACGATGTAATCAAACAATTCACCTCCTTGGGCATACTAGAAGAAGAATAAAAAAAATTAATTTTAAAATGACATTTCTTCCTACCAACATATATATATGAGACATCATAATTATTGTTTAATTTGTCAATTGACCTCATTTCAAGTTATGCATGTATACACATTGTAATGGGAACATTGAGCTGCAGTGTGGGAAGCAGCAAATGTTTGTAGTAATGCATCCTCGGGAACCCAGGGGTATTCTTCTGTCGCTCGTTTCTCGCTTCCACAACATATACCCCTGGGAACGTAGTCTGTTGGAGCTTGTTCCGGAAGTCAAAATTCAGCTCTTTCCTGATTGGTCGACCTTATTAGGTCGACCAATGAAAATCAAGATAACCATTCAAAGAAAGTCGTTAAATAAGTTTGAATTTTGACTTCCGGAACAAGCTCCAACAGACTACGTTTCCAGGGGTATATGTTGTGGAAGCGAGAAATGAGCAACAGAAGAATACCCCTGGGTTCCCGAGGATGGTAGTAATGCTGAACAACTAATTAAATCATAAAATAATTATTTCTGCCTTCAAGCCAAAAAATAAAAACAGGATATGAATCCACACTTAATCAAGTATAGATTATCAAGGCTTCTCTTGCTGAATCAACAATTTTCAAAAATATATTTGTCTTTGCATGTGAGGTTAGGATTCAGTTTGGAGGATCATGCTATTTGTTTCATTGACAACAGCAAAAAATGGCTTCATAGAAAGCTACTTAATTGTGTAAGTTGAAGGAATGTTGAAAATCATTATCATGTCAATTTATAACATTATATTTCCACCATAAATGTGGGTTAGACACTGAATCAAATAAGAATACTATAGAATATAGTGTGGTAAAATGTTTGCTTGCTGTAAACAATGGAAGCACTTTATATAATTGCTTCTTGCTGGAAGTGTGTGCCTTGTTTTGCTTACCTCTAAAATCATAAAAATATTATCTGCAGTTTCAATGACTTGATACAGTTGACAAACATGTTGATGGCATAAATCCTTCATTGCTCCTATTTCTCTTTTGACTCTAGGAAGGTCATGCTAGTAAAACAAAATAACAAGAAAATCAGATACTGCTTGTTACAGCCCCTTTCATCTAGTCCCCTTTACAGTTTCCTCCGCCATCTTGAAAGATAACCAAGCCTTTACATCGAAGCGAGACAAACGTTGAGCTTGCAATGATAGAGACCTTTTGACTTGTAACCTGTGGGACAATTATTTGTGTGTCTCTATGTTGGAATGCCAACATGACAAAGGTATACACTGCTGTCAATCAAAAATATTCTGTCAGTACATGTACCTTTATATTTTGATTGATGGCAGTAAATAATGCCTTTTAAATATTGTGTGTACAGATCTTGAATGGCAACATTATTGCAAAAGGAGCTGTAATGTTATCAAATTATCCTATTAGACAAAAGTAGAGAAGTACCACAATGCAATTTAGTGAATGGAAGAATGATTTGGTAACCTGAGAGGTTAAGTTATTAAACATGGCCTTACCCCTAATGCAGTTTTATTCATCATTTTTATGGCAACCTACAAAATAAAATAAGAAAGAAACATGTATATTTAATACTATAAAAACTAGTTGAATTGCACATGTAACACGTTCCCATTTAAATCTGTACTTTCCCATTTAAATCTGTACTTATGCAAATATTCCCTTTTTTAAAAAAATATATAAAACAACTAAAAAATATAGGTCTTCAGAAGAAAACTTAACTTAACCTATAACCAAATGCTAAAAAACAATTGTTTGCTATAAACTTCTCACAATTCACAGGAATTTCACTTCTAATTTACCCAACTGGAATTAGTGGTAGTTTTAGCTGTAATGTCCGTCACGGTCCTTTCGGACAAAAAACTGACAAGTCGAAAATTATTTCTGAAAACTTTTTTCATGCAAATTGTAGACAGGGTTCTAAGACAGTTGTGTGGAAAAATAAATTGTAAGATAATGCAACTGTGTATGAAACACAAGCTTATTTAGGTCTGTGAATGTAATGTCCATCACGGTGGAATGGCCCATATAAACAATATGGGAGCTGTAGAGCACTGGAGAAGTCAAAGTACACTTGACTATGCCTCATGTTTCTTTACGACTCCTCTCTCGCTCTACAGCTCCCATGTTTATATCACTGTAGATAGTAGACACAAGAATCATTTTATATTCCTTAACTATGGTATGTGATTTTGAGATTCTTCATGTTAACAATCTTTGTGTAGATTGCAGTGGTGAGTACAAACGTTTCAGCATAAGCCATACCTTTTCTCCTGTCAAGTGATGAACACCAAGTTTAACCTTAGCAAATCCACCTGGTGAGCCAAAAGATCAAGATTTAAGTGTCTACTTGTAATAAATAATAGTGATTCAATATCAAATTAAGTATGTCTTGGTGCATATAGAATATCAAATTAAGTATGTCTTGGTGCATATAGGTATCACCAAATAACAAATTACTGTATCAACTACATTCATAACAAGTGCAATTTCATTATCCATTTGGCATTTCATAAAAACATTTCCCTGCCAAACCTGGTATTTGGCCATTGACAGGCAGCTATTTTAAGCCCTGCAAGAATGTCTGTAAGAGAGGGCACTCTATAAGAGAGGGCACTCTATAAGAGCACCAAGTCCTGGGAGGGCCTTGCAGCTGACCGCACAAGGTGGAGAAACACCCTGACTTAATGCATCAAGTTAGGGGAAGGGAAGCTTAGCACAACAACTCCAACAGACCAGAGACCACACACAGATGAAACCTTTGTGATAGTGATTGTTACTCCTACATTGGCCTGAAGATATCATGGGTGATATCAAGACCACTAGGAATAATAACTTTTGTTCCAAACATTTTCCACGTGATATTGAAATACATAATCTGACAAAGAACCTATATTTTCCCAGATGATTTGAATTGGGTGGAAACATACATAGCAACGCATTAGCTGATTTAGTCTATTTTATCTATAATACATGCTTAAAGGGATCCTCCACCAAAAATGAACTTGAACTTATTTGTTGATAAAAATTATGCTGATTTCAAATATATATCAAATTTTCATCAGACAATTTTTCGCACGGAAAAAAACGGTTTAAAATGTGAGAAAACATATTTTGGGACCCCTGTGGCACCTTCTGATGACGTCATGTTGCTCCCAACGATGGGAAATATATATGAATATAACTATAAATATTGTGCGAAAATGGTTCTGCCTAATCCTATTGTGCAAGAATTCCCCAAAGAATGAATATAGGTTCTTGAAAAAAATACCTTTTGAAGTATTCCGAAGTAGATGCTATTTTTATCCACTTTTTTTAGATAAAATGATTAAATGACAAATGAAAATTACTCCAAACTTTTGTCTTTCAAACGATTTGAAATATTTTGTCCGAAAGTCTGGAGACTTTGCAAAGTTGAGCAAAGAACAAAAGTTTTTATTTCATTTTCTAATTTTACAGCGAAAAGAAAGCTTTCTTTTTGGAATGTTGGGAGCAACGTGACGTCATCAGAAGGTGCCATAGGGATCCCAAAAATATTTTTTCTCACATTTTAAACCGTTTTTTTTCGCGCGAAAAATCGTCTGATGAAAATTTTGGTATATATTTGAAATCAGCATAATTTTTATCACCATATAAGTTCAAGTTCATTTTTGGTGGAGGATCCCTTTAAATTTATCCAGCAATTAATTTGAATTTCTTCAACATCCTGTGTCATTTAAGTCATCTTCTGAGCTCCCATGTTTTTTTTTCGTTCTATTTTTGGGGGGCACACGTTACAGGAGGTTTTCTCTGTGGGTTTTATCCCTGCCTAACATAGTGTGGCGAATTTTGTAAATAAATAAAATAAAAATAAATAAATTTTTCTTGTTACACATTGTGTGGGGTGTATCATTGATATCTAACTCCATATCATAAATGACCCAGCAACCCTTCTATCTAGCATATTGATATATACTCCACATAAAAGTGCCCTAGCTATCACAAAAACTTACCCTCCTTGAATGCAAAGTACAGTTATATATAGCACAATGTGCTTCAACTAGAAAGGATATGTAAATAAGTCTGTACAATTAAATGTTTTTTTGTAAATAGTACAAATAATTTTATAAACAAAAATAAATTTGGATGATAATGTAATCTTGAAATATCCTCCAGGAATTTTATCAAATAGATGTAAAAATGAGATAAATACATTTTTTGAGGTTTTGGAGGTAAGGTGTAGTTTAAACTTTAGTAAAAATACGTTAAATACTAGACATATAAAAGTGAATATTATAAAATCCATAACTTATAATGAATTTACAATGATATTTTTAGAAAGTTCTGCAATGACCTTTGATCATATCTTAGTTTACAGTCCATCAAAAAATATTAATATATTTGTTCTTAATTGTTTTTCGAGTGCTAGAGCTATTATTTTATTTTCTCGTGTACTTCTAGAACAATCTACTCTGCGAGTAGTAAGAACAATCGTAAAATTATGAAAAATAAGGTTTTTGAAGGCCTCGACCTCAACTTCATATAAACCAACTTATTTTAACAAAAAGTATGCAGATTGTAAACACTTGTTCCTTGATATTTGTGCAATATACTTGCTTTACAATTTAGGAAAAAAAGGGCTGTTTCGCTTTGATAAAAACAGGGTCTGTTGAAGCTCGTGTGAGATCTGTCAAACGACCAACAACAATAGTTTAGATTTAACGGCTAAAAACCATCACAAATTACGTTACGTTTAGAATTTACGATATTTACCTCTAAAAACTCATGAAATGCTAACTTACTCTTCATTTAGTTTATAATTTCTCACAAGATCAACAATTATCAAAACGCCTTCATGGCAATTTGACAAACGTCCAACGAAAAGCGCGCGCGATCACAACACACAATCCTTTCAAATCAATCACTCTGTACAATCACTATTTTTACAAACATACCGCTTCCAATGGTTTCATGGACCTCATAATGCTTCGTTAGCTCTTCGGGAAAGGCTAAAGAAGGCATTTTCCCAGCAAACCTTTAGACCAATCTATTTGGTGTGGCAGAACGGAAGCTCGAAGAGATGCTGTTCGGAGACAAAATTTTAGCTCTTCTCTCTCAATCACACTAATTAAAGGGACTATTGGTTCACATGAAGGCCTCCAGGTTACGAAGGATGTAATAAACGCCAAAATGAGGAAGTTTTCCAGCCTTTTATGATAATGAAGAAGCAGGAATACCTTGGTTTATTGCGCGGCTCACTTTACAACTGATCACATTTCCCAGTTTGAAATTCGTTGATTGACGGCCATCTTAGAATGAACCAATCAACGTCCTCTATATAACAATAGGCATATGAATGGCTTACTAGGACCTAGTCTCCACTCTTTAAATAAAATAAAATAAAATAAAATAAAATAAAATAAAATAAAATAAAATAAAATAAAATAAAATAAAATAAAATAAAATAAAATAAAATAAAATAAAATAAAATAAAATAAAATAAAATATGGATAATAATAGATTTGGAATTTTATCAAAAACTTTTAATAATAATAATAAAAACTTTTCAAAACTGATGTGTTCAAATACGATATTTCTCAGTGGTAGAAATCCCTGTAAACCACTGTTATCAGTATGCTGGATAATATGAAAAATAGATTAACTAAAATTGGTATTGATCGAATGGGTTTCATACCTTCAAAGCTCTTCATGGCCTATCTCCTACCTATATCCAAGAACTCATTTCAATGTATAAACCGAACTCGTAATCTTCGTTCGTCATCACAAAATATTCTATCAGTACAGTCCTATAATCTTAAATCGTATGGTCATCGCTCCTTCTCTGTAGCTGCTCCTGAACTCTGGAACTCACTGCCAATATCTATGAGAAAAATATCAAGTCTAGCTTCTTTCAAAACTGAACTAAAAACTCATCTTTTCAAATTAGCTTATTCTTTGTAATTACGTCTATTTGTTACTGTTGTTGTTGTTTGTAAAAATCATTGTATAGCGCTTAGAACAGATTTGTATTTGCGCTTTATAAATAAAAACTGAATATTAATTGTTATTATTATTATTCCTGATTTCATCGGAGGAATTTCTAAAACCAACCCCACCCCATCCCCAATCGTAATATTTTTGTCTCATTCACCCTAAATTTAATTTGAAAATAAACACTTTGCATTATTCATAACTTCAAGAAATGAAATATAAACCAAACCGGCTAGATATTAGCCACAGCGAAATAACTTAACTTCTACTATTAACGGCTTTCGAATTAGTTGTCAAACCCATGAATTAACCGGGATAGATAAAGAGCAAAAGAAAAAAGACGACTGATATTGAGAGTTAAAAAAAGTCAACTGGGTTGAATGGCAGGTTCTAAGTTCGTAGAATGGTGCTATATATTGTTCTTTTATATCATTGTGGAGACCAATGCTAAGCACTTGGGTAAGTTTTATTGTCAGTTTTGTTACTGAAAAAGATACTTGTGCGAGACTGTAGTTGGCATTTTAATATTCTGGTTATAAATGTGTTTTCTATTCAGTGTTTAGCTGCAGTATTTGCCTGTGCTTTGTTCAGCGAATTTATGAGATACTTTTACAACAAATCGTTTGTCAAATAGTACAGCAGTGCTAGATAATTAACATGAACTTCAGGCCAGGGGCTCTAGTGTTTAAGGTATATGATTCTATTTAATTTTAATTATCGAAGGCAATGATTTAATCAAAAGCAACATTGTTAACTGATCATTTATACACATGGTATTTTCAATATCTTTTGGTGAAAAATAAAAAAATCCGTCGAATACGTCGATTTCTTAGCTAAAATATCAACGGCAATATCGCTACGCTTCTAGTACCTGATTGTATGACAATGAACTACCTGAGGACTAGTTACTACACAGGTGAAAGATTGTAATTTAATAGCCTGAAGTACCAGTGAAATCTGTCTTGTCAAGTCAAATACATATTTATTATAATGACAAAAAAATGATCAGAAATGAATTTTGTTTGTATATTTTACTATATTTATTTATATTTATAATTTTATTTATAGTCATAGCTGAAATGTTCCCATAACTATTTCTATATATATAATCATATTTACTATAATCTTTAGGGGCTGTTTATATGGAAGCGAGTTGTCCCTGCGAGCCGGGATAACTCTTTTGTTTTGCATTCCCCGGGGGACTCAAAACAATAGAGTTATCCCGGCTAGCTGGGACAACTCGCCATCATATAAAGTGCCCCTTAGAAGGAAATTTATCTCTCTGGTGCTTCTTAGCCAACACCCATAAATAGGAAATTATGAGATACTTTCCCACGGTATTTCACTATGAATAAGTGGTGGCTGAGAACCATTAGTTAGTTGAAGTCCCGTATATAGTTATAGTTTGATAATAAAGATCCTGATGCTGAACAATCGGTGCCTCTCTCGCATTTAACAATATTATTATCCGCGGGAGACGCCTTGCATGGGACTAGCTTAGAGTCCCGCTCGCGCTTTCCCCTTTGAATTGGGTGATACAATTTTTTAGTGTTGTAAATTTTCTTTGTATTTTTTATTTCTTATTGTGTAGTAGTTCATATATCACTCAATAAAATTGTTGAAAAAAAAGTATCGGGCCGGGTATGCTCGTTCTATCTCTTAGGGGTAAATTCAGCGATTTAAGATCGTTTATAGGATATATATAAATTAAAATTAAGAATTTCTACATTTCTTGGTATTTTTTTAGGGTATCGAATATGGAATATACGACGTACCAGCCATCGCTCTTTTCATTTCATCGGGCTTTTTTGTGGTATCTCTATAAGGGGCTAGAGATCGTATCAAACCCTTTTTAAACCACTTCCGGGTTTTTCAGGGGGTGTTCAGTTGAAAACTCTCGACGAGCATACTTGATGCTGATATAAGGGTCTTGAAGGGGTAAAATGGGAGCTGCATGGGATTGGCCTTATTTTTGACTGGGAAGATGGGATCGGATTTGATGCACTGAGACTGGTATTTACAAATAAAGATCAATAGAAAATGGGAATGGGATTGCAAACTTGAGCAAAGCTGATGGGATTATGAGATTTTTGACTGGGATTTGGTCCAAATAGAAACTGGGAAATGGGATTCTGATCCCCCCTTCAGGACCATCTGATATCTGTCGTCATTATCATCATTTAGTAATCATTTTTTAATGATTAGGTTACGAGAGTCTGATCGAGTCTCCCCAGTATATTTATATTACCATCATTCAGTAATACCGTTTTCAATAATTAGGTTACAAGAGTCTGGGGTGCTGGTCATCGATATCTGACCGAGGTGTAGCCGATGTTATCCCGAGCGTCGAAGATTTAGAAGACGATGACTTGGACAGTCTATATTGGGAAAGGTAACCGCACATTTAGTAGCTATTTCAAACGTCAGCCACCTTGAAGCTAGATAGTTGAGGCCGGCCTAAATGGACTCTTAAAGATGCGCATAGGAAATAGGCTTAAGTAGTCGCTATATATGGCACAAAATGCTAGTACCATGCCAATTAGTTTTGTCATAGATTGTAGATATTCTAAGAACGATACGTATATACATTGAATTGTTGTTGTTTTCTTTCTAACTTTTATCTTTGTTGTCCTAGAGATCAGGCGGTCTTGAAATGCGCGTGGTTCGCAAAGGATCATGGATATCAAGCGTTTGCAATACGCAATAGTGGTGAATGTTTGACTAGTGCCAATGCCTCTCGAGTTTACCGTCGCTTTGGCCAGTCCACTGACTGTCGAGATGGGGAGGGAGGGCATGGTGCCATGAATGTTTATCGACTTAAAGGTGAGGGGCATCACAAAAACGACATCTAATTGTTACTCGTGGATTGCAAATATCCGAGTTATTCAAGTTTCGTTTTTTTGACGTAATTGCGCAAACCATGCAAGCTTTGATCATGTGAAAAATCCAATTTTGATGAAAACACCAACATTTTGCCTGCGTTGTTTGACTAATTTACCTAAGATAAGTTCTTCTTTTAACACTTCCTATCGCGTGTTTGCACGCAGCACGTGCGTGCGTTTTTCATTTACTTTTTTCATATTTCTTCATTAATAACTTTATTAGTAACATATTTTGTGCAAATCCTTATACATAGGAAAGCTGCCTGAAATAGAGGAGTTTGAAGGCGATATAATCTTAGCTAAACTACAGAAAGCTATATGACCATGCCGCACCTTAATTGCCGCAACTTGCACGCACCACGTGTGTGCGTTTTGAACTTTTTCATATTTCTTCATTAATAACTTTATTAGTAACATATTTTGTGCAAATCTTTATACATAGGAAAGCTGCCTGAGATAGAGGAGTTTGAAGGCGATATAATGTTAACCAAACTACAGAAAGCTATGACCATGCCGATACCGTTTGGTGATGTTGTAAGTGATTCAGTATTCAAGAAAATCGACGATAAATGGCCTGAAAGAACTATCCCTTACTTTATTCATCCAAAATATCGTAAGTATATACAGCTTATTTCAAAAATGGTTGAAGGAATGAATGGTGAATGACGATTGCACGACCGAAAGGAATTGTGGGACTTTAATATTGATTATCTATGCCTTCTTTGTGGCAAAAAAACGTTACTGCACAACACCAGTACCATATAGTAAAGAAAAGCTTAAAATTGATGAAACTTTACGTGCTTAGTAGCCCAGAAAAAAACCGTAGGCTATGTTGTATTCTTAACCACAATGCCTTTCGGTCCACAATCGCCGCCGGTTCGCCATTCACCGTTCAACTCATCAACCCTTTATGAAATAAGTATACATCAAACCAAATATGTCGAACAATTTGAATAAAAATTTATGTTCTTGATTTACCAGCCTTGCATACATGTGAATTAAACGCATTTGTGCTCCAAAGTGAAAACTTTGCTAGACAGACAGGAACAAAAATGGAGGTCGTCATATTTCGATTCGGGATCGATCGGTCTGTAAATGGAGATTATATGCATGTTGTTACTATCTGTAGACAGCCAGCTCGGTAGACTGCAAAACCGAGCCCCTCTTTACACGATCGAGGACTCTAATGAATCAACGCAAGATTGACATAAAAATTAAGACAGAAATATTGATATCAATCTTCTCGCCCAACGCGTACGTCCAGATCAATCCAAATTAATTTATTTTAATAAATTAAAACTCTTTATGTTGTTGTTGTTGCGTACAAGTAGGGATCCATTTTGCCCTTATGTAGTGGTCGTAGAACCTTGCCGAGCCATTTTATTTTAAAAACATACCTGAATAGTCCTCTTCACGGTTCCCTGCGCCATCTTGAAAGATAGCCGGACCTTTAATTATTTACATCGAAGCGAGACGAACGTGAGCTTGCAAAGATAGAGACATTTTAACACCTTACTGGTTCATTATTCACGTTTCTGTATCATATCGGTTCGTCTTTCTTCGATGCAAAGGCCTGGCTACCTTTCAAGATGGCGCAGGGAACTGAGAAGGGGACTATTGGAAATGGACGTCATACATTTTGTTTAAGAGTGATAAGTCTGTTAACAAGCTTTTCTAGTTCTAACTGTAAACATTAATACCGTTATGGTATGCAGAAAATCACCAACTGGCTAGAAAGGCGCTGGATGGCATCAAACCCTGGCTGAACCAAACCTGCATTAATTTTATACCGAAGAAAAATCATCGTGACTGGGTGGAACTTGTTCGCGAGAAAAGCCCCAAAAGCAGAAGGTATTGTGTTAATATTTGATGTGCTTGACACAAAATGCAGGTTCATATATATTTTCTGTAGATACACCTATTTCAAAAATCATTGTCGCAATCGAAGCCACAGTCCACACTCTAAATCCTGCAAAGAATGACGGTATTTCTTATCTTGTTATCAACTTATTCATAGCATATTTTGGTTGTACATGTTTGTGCTATATAACCATAACAAGTTGCTATAGTAAAAACGTAATATAAAACGTGTAATAAATAATAAATTATGTTCTTATTACCAAATCCTCTGCCGGCTTCAGAGTGCGAACTGTAGCTTCGGCTGCGACAACGATTTTTGATTAAAAAAATCAAGCAACTCAGAGTGTACAATTATATAATTATATATACTAAATACTTTAGTAACTTATATTGCGAAAATCTATCAAATCTAATGTGCATTACAGTCAATAAATGTAAAACTAATCGTATAATTTAAATTTACCTATACTTATCGAAACGGCTGTTGTAGTGTCAGAAATTGCAACGAGAGGCCGTCCTACTAGCAGGAAATGCGGTCGGCTCAGTCGGTTTTGGCTAGAATATTTTAAGTTAAAACTTAATTGTTATGTTAAACTTCCTTAGATGCGCATCAGCCATTGGCCATATCGGCGGTAAACAGCAAATGAGATTGGGTGATCTATGTCCTGCTGGTAGTGTCATTCATGAATGGGGTCATTCCATTGGACTGTGGCATACACATTCTCGAAGTGATCGTGATAAATATATCAAGGTATTATGGAATAATATCTTTGGAGGTGAGATTATATAACTGCGAAATTAAGTTAACAGAGTTGTGACGAGGGATGTTGGATCTGTACAGGCCCGCAAATGAACCCAGGCCCGCAAATGATCCCAGGCCCGCAAATGAACCCAGAACCGTCCCGCAAATGATCCCAGGCCCGCAAATGAACCCAGAACCGGCCCGCAAATGAACCCAAGTAAAAATGGAATCTAGCTGGAAAGGACTAAAGAATAAAAAACCCACGACAACAAAATTATTATGATATATGATAAATATTGTCAATATTCGTTAAATAAGTAAGACAAAAAAGAACAGTTCGGGCTTTCCAACTAGACTGTATCGATCGATTGTTGCACGTTGATATATGTAGCTTTAACATTACCAGAAATCGAAGACATGTGACGTCACCGCATGCTAAAGTTAGATTTGTGGCATTTAAAAATGGCCGCTCAGAATTACTGATAAATGTATGGGCTCAGAAAGAAAATGTCTAATATATTTGCTAAATATCATTGTACTATCGGTGCCGCCTCCTAACTTTTAACTCGAGTATAAGTTCTATTCATTTATGCAAGTTACGTTTGATTTAGTTTTCTCAACATGCAGCACGAAGGAATAACATTATTGAGAAATAATTGCTTTACTTTAGTCTGTATTTCAGCGAAAAATGTGTAATTTACCTTGTATTCAGCATCGCCTGCCATCGATAGTTTACATGAATCCATCCTTGCCGCCTTCTTAAAATGCTCCTGAGATTACGGGCTTTTTAATGCTGTTTTAGAAGTCTTTCCAAGTAATACACCAATGACGCAGATTAACGGTAAAAAGTGATGATTTTTTAGTTTTAAAAATTTCAATTTTACAACAAAATATCATAAAAAATGACCGATAAATCCTGCAAAGAAGCTTGTTTCGATCGTCGAGTCGATTGCAATGTTTACAGCTTAGTAGCCTGGTGATTTTACGTGTTATACCGCTGTTTAAAGAATCCGAAAGCTTCTTAAGCGGGAAATTCAAAATTCAAAGTTCATAGCATGGGCTTCCTGTGTCCTTTTGAAATTTTCTAAGTGACCTAATTCGTTCGAATTATTCTATGCCGAGCGTAAGCGAGCGCTTCAATTTTAAATATCTCAACTGCACCAGAAGCGCTTGGTACTTCTAAACAAACTTATAGTAGTTTGGTTTTGATAAATTGATTTATTTCGATAGAAATTCGAGGATAATTCTGGACTGCCAGTAGACCGCTGGTCATAATATCGCGGACGTAAAATGTCTTAGATTTCTGGTAATGACAAATATGGTATTTACTGAGTCTACGGGTTTCTAATTGGATCAAAGAAACCTCAAACGAACAGAAAAATGCTAATTTCAACGTACTCATATATCAGAATTTTGATCAGTAGACAAATTAAAACTTATGATATAGTATGTTGTGAAATTATAATAAAAATTACAATGTTGAATGTTTTTGTCGGTCTGGAAAATTTTAAATATGGTCCAATTACTTGATTGTTGCTGGTCTATGTAACTTACATGTTAATTTCCGGTAAACTACACTTATCATTTCACAACGGTAGATATTTATAAATCGAATAAAACTACTTTTCACAGAAGCAGTTTTTCCCAACTTAATGTGCCGATTTATGTCTCTTTGACTGACGATGAATCTATATGCATGTGTTCAGACTGTTTAGTGAATTGTTTCGGTCGGTGTTGCAAAACCCCTGCAAAACACTTTACCTGACCATTTAATCGGTCGTATGAAATAATCCGGTGAATCGCCATAACAAAGAATACTCGCTCATACATGACAGGCTAGCACGCGTGTTCGGTTGGGTCTTCAATTTGTTCGCTCTCAGTTGTAACTCTAGTTTTAAACGACTATCATTTATAATACTTGTAATATTGTTGTTTGTTTTAATACACCGCAAACACAGCCAGCAATAAAAGGAAAAAAAAAAAGAAACAAGTAAGATACCGGTTGACTTTATCAAACCAAAACTTTTTAGAACGATTAAAATATGATCGATCAAATGATTATTAAGTTAATAGAGGGAACTATCAAATCTAGCTATATCTAAATGGAAACTAGCGAGTAAACTAGTATAAGCTGCGTCGGTGTTTGATATACTATATCAAACACCGACGCAGCCTACACTAGTTTACTCGCTAGTTTCCATTTAGATATAGCTAGATTTGATAGTTCCCTCTATTAACTATGATTTGATCGATCATATTTTAATCGTGTAGTAAACGATAGGTAATATTAAAATACCGTAAAAAAATGTTAATTTAATAATTTTATATAGTTTAAATCATTTAAGTTCCTACTTTGTATTGTATGTACGTTACTAAATAAAGTTTTGATATTGATTTCATTTTAAAGATAATAAAAAATCTTATAAGTCTGTACTAGTTAGCCGGTGTAAATATAGCATAAGAAAATGTTCGTACTCGGCTTAGAACTAGCTCCTTTACATGTTGACATTGTTATTCACGTTATTCTTTCGTCACGTATTTGCTAAAGTTAGAATATGTTTCATTTAATTGCCAATAGCAAAAATCATAAACAATTACGTTTTTAAAATAGTTACATTTTCA
>CATKSA010000230.1:0-40723 GCA_949775045.1 Metridium senile
TTATGCGTAAAGTTCTCAAAAAATATACGCACCATTACGCGTGTCTGTAAAGATGGCGTTTAGATCGTAAAGACGCGTTAAGTGACGTTTTTATGCGTAAAGATCTCAAAAAATATACGCACCATTACGCGTGTCTGTAAAGATGGCGTTTAGATCGTAAAGACGCGTTAAGCGACGTTTTTAAACGTAAAGTGTTAAAAAATATACGCGCCTTAACGAGTGTCTGTAAAGGTAGCGTTAAGATGGTAAAGACGTGTAAATGCCGTTTCTAACCGTAAAGTTTAAAAAAAAAAGATTAATCCACAGTAAACGATGTGCAAAACACACTTTATTGGATAAAAGTTATCCACTATCTATTGAATATACTTTTAATATAAATCACAAAAGAGCAAAATGCAAGTATAATCAAATTGTATATGATTACAACATATCAAAGCTCGTGTATTAACGTTAACGATAAGACGTAGACATTATCACTTTGGCGCATTTGTCTTAACAAACGATATCAATATATTATATGTATCTTGAAGCGCGAATTGATGTATTCGTACTTATTTCAACGAAAATTGTCATTCTACTGTCCTTAGTATTCAGATTCTTTTTACAATTACTATAAGATTATTATATTATACAGTGTATAAGTTACTTCTGTTACTTCTCTTATTTCTTTAGAAACTAATTCTAGAGTTTTTTGTTTTGTTTCAAATTCAATAGACAGTTTTATAAAAAGCAATTAACTACTCTATCATGTCTATAGTTAAAAAATCTGACTATTTGTGGGCTAGATCAATCTATCAATAGGATATCAGTATTTTGTAGTCGAAAGTCCATTGACCAATCACACGCGAGTATTTCAGGTTGTGCCAAATTTGAATAATCACGTCACGCTCTAACGACATATTCCGCGTGGGCAAGCGTTTAGACAACAACAGATTTTAGGCGCTTGATGAAGATTCTTTTTCCATTCTAAATAAGCACATTTAGCTCTTCTAATTATCGTTAGTCGTATACAGAAGCTGTTAAGTATAAGAACAGTCAAAAGGGAAGAGCTAAATCTATGATTCAAGCGCTCTAATGGAAGGATATGAACACTCAAGGCTGATAACAAGGAGCACAAGACAACGGAGCGAAAGATTACAAAGGCAAAGTTGAAATTGGCCGTAACTTAAAGGATGGATGACTAGGTCACATACTAAACAAGAATACTGAACTTGATAGAAGGTTTACATTATTTCTTTCTAGTGTTTTAATGTCTATTTAGACTTGGTTACAGTTGAAAACTTGTTCGATAATACATTGCCGTTGAATGCTATGAAAATACCGCCAAAAAGTAGCTTTGTTTTATTACGGTTTTATGTCTAGGAAATATGTATGTTTCACCAGGATTTGCTTCGTGTTTATAAAATATAACTTGTATAACAAGAAGACTGGTTAATAGAAGGTTTTCAGTACTTCTTTCTAGTGTTTTGATGTCTATTTAGACTTGGTTACAGTTGAAAACTTGTTCGATAATACATTGCCGTTGAATGCTATGAAAATACCGCCAAACAGTAGCTTTGTTTTATTACGGTTTTATGTCCAGGAAATATGTATGTTTCACCAGGATTTGCTTCGTGTTTATAAAATATAACTTGTATAACAAGAAGACTGGTTAATAGAAGGTTTTCAGTACTTCTTTCTAGTGTTTTGATGTCTATTTAGACTTGGTTACAGTTGAAAACTTGTTCGATAATACATTGCCGTTGAATGCTATGAAAATACCGCCAAACAGTAGCTTTGTTTTATTACGGTTTTATGTCCAGGAAATATGTATGTTTCACCGGGATTTGCTTCGTGTTTATGAAATATAACTTGTATAAGACACGGGTGAGTCGCTGAGATGATATTTGAATGTTTTAATACCAATTTAGAAACGATTTAGACAAAAGCAAACTGCAAATAATGTTGCACCAAAAAAAACCACTAGTTTTTACAGTACAGAATTTATTATTTTATATAGTTATATTTATATTCTAATTTTACTACAGTATATAATTCTATAGGTATAGAGCAAATGCAGTTAAACCATGAAATGCAATCTAAGAAAGTACTAACAAATTGAGTATTACAACCTAAAGAGTACAAGACACTTCATTATTCTTTGTTTTATTATTTATTCTGGGCGAACTGTAGCAAAAATTAGTCACTAAATAGTGACTATTTGTGATAATTTACTTAATATTATTTCATGGTTTAACTGCATTTGCTTTTGTATTAAGTTTGCAACTTGTTACTTTGTATAGTACTGTATAGATTATAAGACATTTTTAATAAATATTTGAAATTTAAAATAATTGATATTGGTCATGTTATATGGTTATTGTAGTGCACATTTACATGCTGCGTTGTTTTTGTGGATTAATTAGGCAATATTGTCGACATCTATTGCGTTTTTATCGAATTTATGCAATCTTTTTAATTTTTTTTTTTTTTTGGCGTTTTTATGACTTTTATATATCGTTTTCTTGCGTTTTTATGGCCAGTACACAATCGTTACGATATAGTTTTCCTGCGTTTTTATGGCAAGTACGCAATCATTTCGACAGCGTTTTCTCGCGTATTTTTTGCATTTACGACATCTATCCGACAGCGTTTTAACGCGTAAATAATGGATATACGTTCTATACGAAGACGTTTTTAGGCGTATATATCAAATTTACGGCATATATACGCCAGGCGTAAAGAACGTATATTCTAGATGTACAATATTTACGACTAGGCGTAAAGACAGCGTAAAGACGAAATATACGTCACTGTAAAGATGGTCGTAAATGCGCGTATATGTCTTCTTTACGGCATCTTTACATTATCATTACGGCTGCGTAAATTTGACTTTTCATGCTGTGATTACTAACAGGGTCTAGGCGAAAATTTTGTGCCGAAAACACCGATCTTTTTGACACATTTTCAGATCACCCTATAGGCCATATTGCATTCTGGGTAGGATTTTGTAGTTTTTTCTAAATAAAATCTTGCGCATTTATCAGAATGCTCTGATATTGTCAGACATTACTAACAGGGTCTAGGCAAAAATTTTGTGCCGAAAACCCCGATCTTTTTGACACATTTTCAGATCACCATATAGGCCATATTGCATTCTGGGTAGGATTTTGTAGTTTTTTCTAAATAAAATCTTGCGCATTTATCAGAATGCTCTGATATTGTCAGACATTACTAACAGGGTCTAGACAAAAATTTGGTGCCGAAAACCCCGATCTTTTTGACACATTTTCAGATCACCCTATAGGCCATATTGCATTCTGGGTAGGATTTTGTAGTTTTTTCTAAATAAAATATTGCGCATTTATCAGAATGCTCTGATATTGTCAGACATTACTAACAGGGTCTAGGCGAAAATTTGGTGCCGAAAACCCCGATCTTTTTGACACATTTTCAGATCACCCTATAGGCCATATTGCATTCTGGGTAGGATTTTGTAGTTTTTTCTAAATAAAATCTTGCGCATTTATCAGAATGCTCTGATATTGTCAGACATTACTAACAGGGTCTAGGCAAAAATTTTGTGCCGAAAACCCCGATCTTTTTGACACATTTTCAGATCACCCTATAGGCCATATTGCATTCTGGGTAGGATTTTGTAGTTTTTTCTAAATAAAATCTTGCGCATTTATCAGAATGCTTTGATATTGTCAGACATTACCAACAGGGTCTAGGCGAAAATTTTGTGCCGAAAACCCCGATCTTTTTGACACATTTTCAGATCACCCTATAGGCCATATTGCATTCTGGGTAGGATTTTGTAGTTTTTTCTAAATAAAATCTTGCGCATTTATCAGAATGCTCTGATATTGACAGACATTACTAACAGGGTCTAGGCAAAAATTTTGTGCCGAAAACCTCGATCTTTTTGACACATTTTCAGATCACCATATAGGCCATATTGCATTCTGGGTAGGATTTTGTAGTTTTTTCTAAATAAAATCTTGCGCATTTATCAGAATGCTCTGATATTGTCAGAAATTACTAACAGGGTCTAGGCGAAAACTTGGTGCCGAAAACCCCGATCTTTTTGACACATTTTCAGATCACCCTATAGGCCATATTGCATTCTGGGTAGGATTTTGTAGTTTTTTCTAAATAAAATCTTGCGCATTTATCAGAATGCTCTGATATTGTCAGACATTACTAACAGGATCTAGACAAAAATTTTGTGCCGAAAACCCCGATCTTTTTGACACATTTTCAGATCACCCTATAGGCCATATTGCATTCTGGGTAGGATTTTGTAGTTTTTTCTAAATAAAATCTTGCGCATTTATCAGAATGCTCTGATATTGTCAGACATTACTAACAGGGTCTAGGCAAAATTTGGTGCCGAAAACCCCGATCTTTTTGACACATTTTCAGATCACCCTATAGGCCATATTGCATTCTGGGTAGGATTTTGTAGTTTTTTCTAAATAAAATCTTGCGCATTTATCAGAATGCTCTGATATTGTCAGACATTACTAACAGGGTCTAGGCAAAAATTTTGTGCCGAAAACCCCGATCTTTTTGACACATTTTCAGATCACCCTATAGGCCATATTGCATTCTGGGTAGGATTTTGTAGTTTTTTCTAAATAAAATCTTGCGCATTTATCAGAATGCTTTGATATTGTCAGACATTACTAACAGGGTCTAGGCAAAAATTTTGTGACGAAAACCCCGATCTTTTTGACACATTTTCAGATCACCCTATAGGCCATATTGCATTCTGGGTAGGATTTTGAAGTTTTTTCTAAATAAAATCTTGCGCATTTATCAGAATGCTTTGATATTGTCAGACATTACTAACAGGGTCTAGGCAAAAATTTTGTGACGAAAACCCCGATCTTTTTGACACATTTTCAGATCACCCTATAGGCCATATTGCATTCTGGGTAGGATTTTGTAGTTTTTTCTAAATAAAATCTTGCGCATTTATAAGAATGCTCTGATATTGTCAGACATTACTAACAGGGTCTAGGCGAAAATTTTGTGCCGAAAACCCCGATCTTTTTGACACATTTTCAGATCACCCTATAGGCCATATTACATTCTGGGTAGGATTTTGTAGTTTTTTCTAAATAAAATATTGCGCATTTATCAGAATGCTCTGATATTGTCAGACATTACTAACAGGGTCTAGGCGAAAATTTGGTGCCGAAAACCCCGATCTTTTTGACACATTTTCAGATCACCCTATAGGCCATATTGCATTCTGGGTAGGATTTTGTAGTTTTTTCTAAATAAAATCTTGCGCATTTATCAGAATGCTCTGATATTGTCAGACATTACTAACAGGGTCTAGGCGAAAATTTTGTGCCGAAAACCCCGATCTTTTTGACACATTTTCAGATCACCCTATAGGCCATATTGCATTCTGGGTAGGATTTTGTAGTTTTTTCTAAATAAAATCTTGCGCATTTATCAGAATGCTCTGATATTGACAGACATTACTAACAGGGTCTAGGCAAAAATTTTGTGCGGAAAACCTCGATCTTTTTGACACATTTTCAGATCACCATATAGGCCATATTGCATTCTGGGTAGGATTTTGTAGTTTTTTCTAAATAAAATCTTGCGCATTTATCAGAATGCTCTGATATTGTCAGACATTACTAACAGGGTCTAGGCAAAAATTTTGTGCCGAAAACCCCGATCTTTTTGACACATTTTCAGATCACCCTATAGGCCATATTGCATTCTGGGTAGGATTTTGTAGTTTTTTCTAAATAAAATCTTGCGCATTTATCAGAATGCTTTGATATTGTCAGACATTACTAACAGGGTCTAGGCAAAAATTTTGTGACGAAAACCCCGATCTTTTTGACACATTTTCAGATCACCCTATAGGCCATATTGCATTCTGGGTAGGATTTTGAAGTTTTTTCTAAATAAAATCTTGCGCATTTATCAGAATGCTTTGATATTGTCAGACATTACTAACAGGGTCTAGGCAAAAATTTTGTGACGAAAACCCCGATCTTTTTGACACATTTTCAGATCACCCTATAGGCCATATTGCATTCTGGGTAGGATTTTGTAGTTTTTTCTAAATAAAATCTTGCGCATTTATAAGAATGCTCTGATATTGTCAGACATTACTAACAGGGTCTAGGCGAAAATTTTGTGCCGAAAACCCCGATCTTTTTGACACATTTTCAGATCACCCTATAGGCCATATTACATTCTGGGTAGGATTTTGTAGTTTTTTCTAAATAAAATATTGCGCATTTATCAGAATGCTCTGATATTGTCAGACATTACTAACAGGGTCTAGGCGAAAATTTGGTGCCGAAAACCCCGATCTTTTTGACACATTTTCAGATCACCCTATAGGCCATATTGCATTCTGGGTAGGATTTTGTAGTTTTTTCTAAATAAAATCTTGCGCATTTATCAGAATGCTCTGATATTGTCAGACATTACTAACAGGGTCTAGGCGAAAATTTTGTGCCGAAAACCCCGATCTTTTTGACACATTTTCAGATCACCCTATAGGCCATATTGCATTCTGGGTAGGATTTTGTAGTTTTTTCTAAATAAAATCTTGCGCATTTATCAGAATGCTCTGATATTGACAGACATTACTAACAGGGTCTAGGCAAAAATTTTGTGCGGAAAACCTCGATCTTTTTGACACATTTTCAGATCACCATATAGGCCATATTGCATTCTGGGTAGGATTTTGTAGTTTTTTCTAAATAAAATCTTGCGCATTTATCAGAATGCTCTGATATTGTCAGACATTACTAACAGGGTCTAGGCGAAAATTTTGTGCCGAAAACCCCGATCTTTTTGACACATTTTCAGATCACCCTATAGGCCATATTGCATTCTGGGTAGGATTTTGTAGTTTTTTCTAAATAAAATCTTGCGCATTTATCAGAATGCTCTGATATTGTCAGACATTACTAACAGGATCTAGACAAAAATTTTGTGCCGAAAACCCCGATCTTTTTGACACATTTTCAGATCACCCTATAGGCCATATTGCATTCTGGGTAGGATTTTGTAGTTTTTTCTAAATAAAATCTTGCGCATTTATCAGAATGCTCTGATATTGTCAGACATTACTAACAGGGTCTAGGCGAAAATTTGGTGCCGAAAACCCCGATCTTTTTGACACATTTTCAGATCACCCTATAGGCCATATTGCATTCTGGGTAGGATTTTGTAGTTTTTTCTAAATAAAATCTTGCGCATTTATCAGAATGCTCTGATATTGTCAGACATTACTAACAGGATCTAGACAAAAATTTTGTGCCGAAAACCCCGATCTTTTTGACACATTTTCAGATCACCCTATAGGCCATATTGCATTCTGGGTAGGATTTTGTAGTTTTTTCTAAATAAAATCTTGCGCATTTATCAGAATGCTCTGATATTGTCAGACATTACTAACAGGGTCTAGGCGAAAATTTGGTGCCGAAAACCCCGATCTTTTTGACACATTTTCAGATCACCCTATAGGCCATATTGCATTCTGGGTAGGATTTTGTAGTTTTTTCTAAATAAAATCTTGCGCATTTATCAGAATGCTCTGATATTGTCAGACATTACTAACAGGGTCTAGGCAAAAATTTTGTGCCGAAAACCCCGATCTTTTTGACACATTTTCAGATCACCCTATAGGCCATATTGCATTCTGGGTAGGATTTTGTAGTTTTTTCTAAATAAAATCTTGCGCATTTATCAGAATGCTCTGATATTGTCAGACATTACTAACAGGATCTAGACAAAAATTTTGTGCCGAAAACCCCGATCTTTTTGACACATTTTCAGATCACCCTATAGGCCATATTGCATTCTGGGTAGGATTTTGTAGTTTTTTCTAAATAAAATCTTGCGCATTTATCAGAATGCTCTGATATTGACAGACATTACTAACAGGGTCTAGGCAAAAATTTTGTGCGGAAAACCTCGATCTTTTTGACACATTTTCAGATCACCATATAGGCCATATTGCATTCTGGGTAGGATTTTGTAGTTTTTTCTAAATAAAATCTTGCGCATTTATCAGAATGCTCTGATATTGTCAGACATTACTAACAGGGTCTAGGCGAAAATTTGGTGCCGAAAACCCCGATCTTTTTGACACATTTTCAGATCACCCTATAGGCCATATTGCATTCTGGGTAGGATTTTGTAGTTTTTTCTAAATAAAATCTTGCGCATTTATCAGAATGCTCTGATATTGTCAGACATTACTAACAGGATCTAGACAAAAATTTTGTGCCGAAAACCCCGATCTTTTTGACACATTTTCAGATCACCCTATAGGCCATATTGCATTCTGGGTAGGATTTTGTAGTTTTTTCTAAATAAAATCTTGCGCATTTATCAGAATGCTCTGATATTGTCAGACATTACTAACAGGGTCTAGGCGAAAATTTGGTGCCGAAAACCCCGATCTTTTTGACACATTTTCAGATCACCCTATAGGCCATATTGCATTCTGGGTAGGATTTTGTAGTTTTTTCTAAATAAAATCTTGCGCATTTATCAGAATGCTCTGATATTGTCAGACATTACTAACAGGATCTAGACAAAAATTTTGTGCCGAAAACCCCGATCTTTTTGACACATTTTCAGATCACCCTATAGGCCATATTGCATTCTGGGTAGGATTTTGTAGTTTTTTCTAAATAAAATCTTGCGCATTTATCAGAATGCTCTGATATTGTCAGACATTACTAACAGGGTCTAGGCGAAAATTTGGTGCCGAAAACCCCGATCTTTTTGACACATTTTCAGATCACCCTATAGGCCATATTGCATTCTGGGTAGGATTTTGTAGTTTTTTCTAAATAAAATCTTGCGCATTTATCAGAATGCTCTGATATTGTCAGACATTACTAACAGGGTCTAGGCAAAAATTTTGTGCCGAAAACCCCGATCTTTTTGACACATTTTCAGATCACCCTATAGGCCATATTGCATTCTGGGTAGGATTTTGTAGTTTTTTCTAAATAAAATCTTGCGCATTTATCAGAATGCTCTGATATTGTCAGACATTACTAACAGGATCTAGACAAAAATTTTGTGCCGAAAACCCCGATCTTTTTGACACATTTTCAGATCACCCTATAGGCCATATTGCATTCTGGGTAGGATTTTGTAGTTTTTTCTAAATAAAATCTTGCGCATTTATCAGAATGCTCTGATATTGTCAGACATTACTAACAGGGTCTAGGCGAAAATTTGGTGCCGAAAACCCCGATCTTTTTGACACATTTTCAGATCACCCTATAGGCCATATTGCATTCTGGGTAGGATTTTGTAGTTTTTTCTAAATAAAATCTTGCGCATTTATCAGAATGCTCTGATATTGTCAGACATTACTAACAGGATCTAGACAAAAATTTTGTGCCGAAAACCCCGATCTTTTTGACACATTTTCAGATCACCCTATAGGCCATATTGCATTCTGGGTAGGATTTTGTAGTTTTTTCTAAATAAAATCTTGCGCATTTATCAGAATGCTCTGATATTGTCAGACATTACTAACAGGGTCTAGGCGAAAATTTGGTGCCGAAAACCCCGATCTTTTTGACACATTTTCAGATCACCCTATAGGCCATATTGCATTCTGGGTAGGATTTTGTAGTTTTTTCTAAATAAAATCTTGCGCATTTATCAGAATGCTCTGATATTGTCAGACATTACTAACAGGGTCTAGGCAAAAATTTTGTGCCGAAAACCCCGATCTTTTTGACACATTTTCAGATCACCCTATAGGCCATATTGCATTCTGGGTAGGATTTTGTAGTTTTTTCTAAATAAAATCTTGCGCATTTATCAGAATGCTTTGATATTGTCAGACATTACTAACAGGGTCTAGGCAAAAATTTTGTGACGAAAACCCCGATCTTTTTGACACATTTTCAGATCACCCTATAGGCCATATTGCATTCTGGGTAGGATTTTGAAGTTTTTTCTAAATAAAATCTTGCGCATTTATCAGAATGCTTTGATATTGTCAGACATTACTAACAGGGTCTAGGCAAAAATTTTGTGACGAAAACCCCGATCTTTTTGACACATTTTCAGATCACCCTATAGGCCATATTGCATTCTGGGTAGGATTTTGTAGTTTTTTCTAAATAAAATCTTGCGCATTTATAAGAATGCTCTGATATTGTCAGACATTACTAACAGGGTCTAGGCGAAAATTTTGTGCCGAAAACCCCGATCTTTTTGACACATTTTCAGATCACCCTATAGGCCATATTGCATTCTGGGTAGGATTTTGTAGTTTTTTCTAAATAAAATCTTGCGCATTTATCAGAATGCTCTGATATTGTCAGACATTACTAACAGGGTCTAGGCGAAAATTTGGTGCCGAAAACCCCGATCTTTTTGACAAATTTTCAGATCACCCTATAGGCCATATTGCATTCTGGGTAGGATTTTGTAGTTTTTTCTAAATAAAATCTTGCGCATTTATCAGAATGCTCTGATATTGTCAGACATTACTAACAGGGTCTAGGCGAAAATTTTGTGCCGAAAACCCCGATCTTTTTGACACATTTTCAGATCACCCTATAGGCCATATTGCATTCTGGGTAGGATTTTGTAGTTTTTTCTAAATAAAATCTTGCGCATTTATCAGAATGCTCTGATATTGACAGACATTACTAACAGGGTCTAGGCAAAAATTTTGTGCGGAAAACCTCGATCTTTTTGACACATTTTCAGATCACCATATAGGCCATATTGCATTCTGGGTAGGATTTTGTAGTTTTTTCTAAATAAAATCTTGCGCATTTATCAGAATGCTCTGATATTGTCAGACATTACTAACAGGGTCTAGGCGAAAATTTGGTGCCGAAAACCCCGATCTTTTTGACACATTTTCAGATCACCCTATAGGCCATATTGCATTCTGGGTAGGATTTTGTAGTTTTTTCTAAATAAAATCTTGCGCATTTATCAGAATGCTCTGATATTGTCAGACATTACTAACAGGATCTAGACAAAAATTTTGTGCCGAAAACCCCGATCTTTTTGACACATTTTCAGATCACCCTATAGGCCATATTGCATTCTGGGTAGGATTTTGTAGTTTTTTCTAAATAAAATCTTGCGCATTTATCAGAATGCTCTGATATTGTCAGACATTACTAACAGGGTCTAGGCGAAAATTTGGTGCCGAAAACCCCGATCTTTTTGACACATTTTCAGATCACCCTATAGGCCATATTGCATTCTGGGTAGGATTTTGTAGTTTTTTCTAAATAAAATCTTGCGCATTTATCAGAATGCTCTGATATTGTCAGACATTATTAA
This sequence comes from Metridium senile, assembly GCA_949775045.1. Classification (NCBI taxonomy): domain Eukaryota; kingdom Metazoa; phylum Cnidaria; class Anthozoa; order Actiniaria; family Metridiidae; genus Metridium; species Metridium senile. The sequence continues at coordinate 11,317 of CATKSA010000230.1, forward strand.
CAGGGTCTAGACAAAAATTTGGTGCCGAAAACCCCGATCTTTTTGACACATTTTCAGATCACCCTATAGGCCATATTGCATTCTGGGTAGGATTTTGTAGTTTTTTCTAAATAAAATCTTGCGGATTTATCAGAATGCTCTGATATTGTCAGACATTACTAACAGGGTCTAGGCGAAAATTTTGTGCCGAAAACCCCGATCTTTTTGACACATTTTCAGATCACCCTATAGGCCATATTGCATTCTGGGTAGGATTTTGTAGTTTTTTTCTAAATAAAATCTTGCGCATTTATCAGAATGCTCTGATATTGTCAGACATTACTAACAGGGTCTAGGCGAAAATTTTGTGACGAAAACCCCGATCTTTTTGACACATTTTCAGATCACCCTATAGGCCATATTGCATTCTGGGTAGGATTTTGAAGTTTTTTCTAAATAAAATCTTGCGCATTTATCAGAATGCTTTGATATTGTCAGACATTACTAACAGGGTCTAGGCAAAAATTTTGTGACGAAAACCCCGATCTTTTTGACACATTTTCAGATCACCCTATAGGCCATATTGCATTCTGGGTAGGATTTTGTAGTTTTTTCTAAATAAAATCTTGCGCATTTATAAGAATGCTCTGATATTGTCAGACATTACTAACAGGGTCTAGGCGAAAATTTTGTGCCGAAAACCCCGATCTTTTTGACACATTTTCAGATCACCCTATAGGCCATATTGCATTCTGGGTAGGATTTTGTAGTTTTTTCTAAATAAAATCTTGCGCATTTATCAGAATGCTCTGATATTGTCAGACATTACTAACAGGGTCTAGGCGAAAATTTGGTGCCGAAAACCCCGATCTTTTTGACACATTTTCAGATAACCCTATAGGCCATATTGCATTCTGGGTAGGATTTTGTAGTTTTTTCTAAATAAAATCTTGCGCATTTATCAGAATGCTCTGATATTGTCAGACATTACCAACAGGGTCTAGGCGAAAATTTTGTGCCGAAAACCCCGATCTTTTTGACACATTTTCAGATCACCCTATAGGCCATATTGCATTCTGGGTAGGATTTTGTAGTTTTTTCTAAATAAAATCTTGCGCATTTATCAGAATGCTCTGATATTGTCAGACATTACTAACAGGGTCTAGGCAAAAATTTTGTGCCGAAAACCCCGATCTTTTTGACACATTTTCAGATCACCCTATAGGCCATATTGCATTCTGGGTAGGATTTTGTAGTTTTTTCTAAATAAAATCTTGCGCATTTATCAGAATGCTTTGATATTGTCAGACATTACTAACAGGGTCTAGGCAAAAATTTTGTGACGAAAACCCCGATCTTTTTGACACATTTTCAGATCACCCTATAGGCCATATTGCATTCTGGGTAGGATTTTGAAGTTTTTTCTAAATAAAATCTTGCGCATTTATCAGAATGCTTTGATATTGTCAGACATTACTAACAGGGTCTAGGCAAAAATTTTGTGACGAAAACCCCGATCTTTTTGACACATTTTCAGATCACCCTATAGGCCATATTGCATTCTGGGTAGGATTTTGTAGTTTTTTCTAAATAAAATCTTGCGCATTTATAAGAATGCTCTGATATTGTCAGACATTACTAACAGGGTCTAGGCGAAAATTTTGTGCCGAAAACCCCGATCTTTTTGACACATTTTCAGATCACCCTATAGGCCATATTGCATTCTGGGTAGGATTTTGTAGTTTTTTCTAAATAAAATCTTGCGCATTTATCAGAATGCTCTGATATTGTCAGACATTACTAACAGGGTCTAGGCGAAAATTTGGTGCCGAAAACCCCGATCTTTTTGACAAATTTTCAGATCACCCTATAGGCCATATTGCATTCTGGGTAGGATTTTGTAGTTTTTTCTAAATAAAATCTTGCGCATTTATCAGAATGCTCTGATATTGTCAGACATTACTAACAGGGTCTAGGCGAAAATTTTGTGCCGAAAACCCCGATCTTTTTGACACATTTTCAGATCACCCTATAGGCCATATTGCATTCTGGGTAGGATTTTGTAGTTTTTTCTAAATAAAATCTTGCGCATTTATCAGAATGCTCTGATATTGACAGACATTACTAACAGGGTCTAGGCAAAAATTTTGTGCGGAAAACCTCGATCTTTTTGACACATTTTCAGATCACCATATAGGCCATATTGCATTCTGGGTAGGATTTTGTAGTTTTTTCTAAATAAAATCTTGCGCATTTATCAGAATGCTCTGATATTGTCAGACATTACTAACAGGGTCTAGGCGAAAATTTGGTGCCGAAAACCCCGATCTTTTTGACACATTTTCAGATCACCCTATAGGCCATATTGCATTCTGGGTAGGATTTTGTAGTTTTTTCTAAATAAAATCTTGCGCATTTATCAGAATGCTCTGATATTGTCAGACATTACTAACAGGATCTAGACAAAAATTTTGTGCCGAAAACCCCGATCTTTTTGACACATTTTCAGATCACCCTATAGGCCATATTGCATTCTGGGTAGGATTTTGTAGTTTTTTCTAAATAAAATCTTGCGCATTTATCAGAATGCTCTGATATTGTCAGACATTACTAACAGGGTCTAGGCGAAAATTTGGTGCCGAAAACCCCGATCTTTTTGACACATTTTCAGATCACCCTATAGGCCATATTGCATTCTGGGTAGGATTTTGTAGTTTTTTCTAAATAAAATCTTGCGCATTTATCAGAATGCTTTGATATTGTCAGACATTACCAACAGGATCTAGACAAAAATTTTGTGCCGAAAACCCCGATCTTTTTGACACATTTTCAGATCACCCTATAGGCCATATTGCATTCTGGGTAGGATTTTGTAGTTTTTTCTAAATAAAATCTTGCGCATTTATCAGAATGCTCTGATATTGTCAGACATTACTAACAGGGTCTAGGCGAAAATTTGGTGCCGAAAACCCCGATCTTTTTGACACATTTTCAGATCACCCTATAGGCCATATTGCATTCTGGGTAGGATTTTGTAGTTTTTTCTAAATAAAATCTTGCGCATTTATCAGAATGCTCTGATATTGTCAGACATTATTAACAGGGTCTAGACAAAAATTTGGTGCCGAAAACCCCGATCTTTTTGACACATTTTCAGATCACCCTATAGGCCATATTGCATTCTGGGTAGGATTTTGTAGTTTTTTCTAAATAAAATCTTGCGGATTTATCAGAATGCTCTGATATTGTCAGACATTACTAACAGGGTCTAGGCGAAAATTTTGTGCCGAAAACCCCGATCTTTTTGACACATTTTCAGATCACCCTATAGGCCATATTGCATTCTGGGTAGGATTTTGTAGTTTTTTTCTAAATAAAATCTTGCGCATTTATCAGAATGCTCTGATATTGTCAGACATTACTAACAGGGTCTAGGCGAAAATTTTGTGACGAAAACCCCGATCTTTTTGACACATTTTCAGATCACCCTATAGGCCATATTGCATTCTGGGTAGGATTTTGAAGTTTTTTCTAAATAAAATCTTGCGCATTTATCAGAATGCTTTGATATTGTCAGACATTACTAACAGGGTCTAGGCAAAAATTTTGTGACGAAAACCCCGATCTTTTTGACACATTTTCAGATCACCCTATAGGCCATATTGCATTCTGGGTAGGATTTTGTAGTTTTTTCTAAATAAAATCTTGCGCATTTATAAGAATGCTCTGATATTGTCAGACATTACTAACAGGGTCTAGGCGAAAATTTTGTGCCGAAAACCCCGATCTTTTTGACACATTTTCAGATCACCCTATAGGCCATATTGCATTCTGGGTAGGATTTTGTAGTTTTTTCTAAATAAAATCTTGCGCATTTATCAGAATGCTCTGATATTGTCAGACATTACTAACAGGGTCTAGGCGAAAATTTGGTGCCGAAAACCCCGATCTTTTTGACACATTTTCAGATCACCCTATAGGCCATATTGCATTCTGGGTAGGATTTTGTAGTTTTTTCTAAATAAAATCTTGCGCATTTATCAGAATGCTCTGATATTGTCAGACATTACCAACAGGGTCTAGGCGAAAATTTTGTGCCGAAAACCCCGATCTTTTTGACACATTTTCAGATCACCCTATAGGCCATATTGCATTCTGGGTAGGATTTTGTAGTTTTTTCTAAATAAAATCTTGCGCATTTATCAGAATGCTCTGATATTGTCAGACATTACTAACAGGATCTAGACAAAAATTTTGTGCCGAAAACCCCGATCTTTTTGACACATTTTCAGATCACCCTATAGGCCATATTGCATTCTGGGTAGGATTTTGTAGTTTTTTCTAAATAAAATCTTGCGCATTTATCAGAATGCTCTGATATTGTCAGACATTACTAACAGGGTCTAGGCGAAAATTTGGTGCCGAAAACCCCGATCTTTTTGACACATTTTCAGATCACCCTATAGGCCATATTGCATTCTGGGTAGGATTTTGTAGTTTTTTCTAAATAAAATCTTGCGCATTTATCAGAATGCTCTGATATTGTCAGACATTACTAACAGGGTCTAGGCAAAAATTTTGTGCCGAAAACCCCGATCTTTTTGACACATTTTCAGATCACCCTATAGGCCATATTGCATTCTGGGTAGGATTTTGTAGTTTTTTCTAAATAAAATCTTGCGCATTTATCAGAATGCTTTGATATTGTCAGACATTACCAACAGGGTCTAGGCGAAAATTTTGTGCCGAAAACCCCGATCTTTTTGACACATTTTCAGATCACCCTATAGGCCATATTGCATTCTGGGTAGGATTTTGTAGTTTTTTCTAAATAAAATCTTGCGCATTTATCAGAATGCTCTGATATTGACAGACATTACTAACAGGGTCTAGGCAAAAATTTTGTGCCGAAAACCTCGATCTTTTTGACACATTTTCAGATCACCATATAGGCCATATTGCATTCTGGGTAGGATTTTGTAGTTTTTTCTAAATAAAATCTTGCGCATTTATCAGAATGCTCTGATATTGTCAGACATTACTAACAGGGTCTAGGCGAAAATTTGGTGCCGAAAACCCCGATCTTTTTGACACATTTTCAGATCACCCTATAGGCCATATTGCATTCTGGGTAGGATTTTGTAGTTTTTTCTAAATAAAATCTTGCGCATTTATCAGAATGCTCTGATATTGTCAGACATTACTAACAGGGTCTAGGCGAAAATTTTGTGACGAAAACCCCGATCTTTTTGACACATTTTCAGATCACCCTATAGGCCATATTGCATTCTGGGTAGGATTTTGTAGTTTTTTCTAAATAAAATCTTGCGCATTTATAAGAATGCTCTGATATTGTCAGACATTACTAACAGGGTCTAGGCGAAAATTTTGTGCCGAAAACCCCGATCTTTTTGACACATTTTCAGATCACCCTATAGGCCATATTGCATTCTGGGTAGGATTTTGTAGTTTTTTCTAAATAAAATCTTGCGCATTTATCAGAATGCTCTGATATTGTCAGACATTACTAACAGGGTCTAGGCGAAAATTTGGTGCCGAAAACCCCGATCTTTTTGACACATTTTCAGATCACCCTATAGGCCATATTGCATTCTGGGTAGGATTTTGTAGTTTTTTCTAAATAAAATCTTGCGCATTTATCAGAATGCTCTGATATTGTCAGACATTACCAACAGGGTCTAGGCGAAAATTTTGTGCGAAAACCCCGATCTTTTTGACACATTTTCAGATCACCCTATAGGCCATATTGCATTCTGGGTAGGATTTTGTAGTTTTTTTCTAAATAAAATCTTGCGCATTTATCAGAATGCTCTGATATTGTCAGACATTACTAACAGGATCTAGACAAAAATTTTGTGCCGAAAACCCCGATCTTTTTGACACATTTTCAGATCACCCTATAGGCCATATTGCATTCTGGGTAGGATTTTGTAGTTTTTTCTAAATAAAATCTTGCGCATTTATCAGAATGCTCTGATATTGTCAGACATTACTAACAGGGTCTAGGCGAAAATTTGGTGCCGAAAACCCCGATCTTTTTGACACATTTTCAGATCACCCTATAGGCCATATTGCATTCTGGGTAGGATTTTGTAGTTTTTTCTAAATAAAATCTTGCGCATTTATCAGAATGCTCTGATATTGTCAGACATTACTAACAGGGTCTAGGCAAAAATTTTGTGCCGAAAACCCCGATCTTTTTGACACATTTTCAGATCACCCTATAGGCCATATTGCATTCTGGGTAGGATTTTGTAGTTTTTTCTAAATAAAATCTTGCGCATTTATCAGAATGCTTTGATATTGTCAGACATTACCAACAGGGTCTAGGCGAAAATTTTGTGCCGAAAACCCCGATCTTTTTGACACATTTTCAGATCACCCTATAGGCCATATTGCATTCTGGGTAGGATTTTGTAGTTTTTTCTAAATAAAATCTTGCGCATTTATCAGAATGCTCTGATATTGACAGACATTACTAACAGGGTCTAGGCAAAAATTTTGTGCCGAAAACCTCGATCTTTTTGACACATTTTCAGATCACCATATAGGCCATATTGCATTCTGGGTAGGATTTTGTAGTTTTTTCTAAATAAAATCTTGCGCATTTATCAGAATGCTCTGATTTTGTCAGACATTACTAACAGGGTCTAGGCGAAAATTTGGTGCCGAAAACCCCGATCTTTTTGACACATTTTCAGATCACCCTATAGGCCATATTGCATTCTGGGTAGGATTTTGTAGTTTTTTCTAAATAAAATCTTGCGCATTTATCAGAATGCTCTGATATTGTCAGACATTACTAACAGGATCTAGACAAAAATTTTGTGCCGAAAACCCCGATCTTTTTGACACATTTTCAGATCACCCTATAGGCCATATTGCATTCTGGGTAGGATTTTGTAGTTTTTTCTAAATAAAATCTTGCGCATTTATCAGAATGCTCTGATATTGTCAGACATTACTAACAGGGTCTAGGCGAAAATTTGGTGCCGAAAACCCCGATCTTTTTGACACATTTTCAGATCACCCTATAGGCCATATTGCATTCTGGGTAGGATTTTGTAGTTTTTTCTAAATAAAATCTTGCGCATTTATCAGAATGCTCTGATATTGTCAGACATTACTAACAGGGTCTAGGCAAAAATTTTGTGCCGAAAACCCCGATCTTTTTGACACATTTTCAGATCACCCTATAGGCCATATTGCATTCTGGGTAGGATTTTGTAGTTTTTTCTAAATAAAATCTTGCGCATTTATCAGAATGCTTTGATATTGTCAGACATTACTAACAGGGTCTAGGCAAAAATTTTGTGACGAAAATCCCGATCTTTTTGACACATTTTCAGATCACCCTATAGGCCATATTGCATTCTGGGTAGGATTTTGAAGTTTTTTCTAAATAAAATCTTGCGCATTTATCAGAATGCTTTGATATTGTCAGACATTACTAACAGGGTCTAGGCAAAAATTTTGTGACGAAAACCCCGATCTTTTTGACACATTTTCAGATCACCCTATAGGCCATATTGCATTCTGGGTAGGATTTTGTAGTTTTTTCTAAATAAAATCTTGCGCATTTATAAGAATGCTCTGATATTGTCAGACATTACTAACAGGGTCTAGGCGAAAATTTTGTGCCGAAAACCCCGATCTTTTTGACACATTTTCAGATCACCCTATAGGCCATATTGCATTCTGGGTAGGATTTTGTAGTTTTTTCTTAATAAAATCTTGCGCATTTATCAGAATGCTCTGATATTGTCAGACATTACTAACAGGGTCTAGGCGAAAATTTGGTGCCGAAAACCCCGATCTTTTTGACACATTTTCAGATCACCCTATAGGCCATATTGCATTCTGGGTAGGATTTTGTAGTTTTTTCTAAATAAAATCTTGCGCATTTATCAGAATGCTCTGATATTGTCAGACATTACTAACAGGGTCTAGGCGAAAATTTTGTGCCGAAAACCCCGATCTTTTTGACACATTTTCAGATCACCCTATAGGCCATATTGCATTCTGGGTAGGATTTTGTAGTTTTTTCTAAATAAAATCTTGCGCATTTATCAGAATGCTCTGATATTGACAGACATTACTAACAGGGTCTAGGCAAAAATTTTGTGCGGAAAACCTCGATCTTTTTGACACATTTTCAGATCACCATATAGGCCATATTGCATTCTGGGTAGGATTTTGTAGTTTTTTCTAAATAAAATCTTGCGCATTTATCAGAATGCTCGGATATTGTCAGACATTACTAACAGGGTCTAGGCGAAAATTTGGTGCCGAAAACCCCGATCTTTTTGACACATTTTCAGATCACCCTATAGGCCATATTGCATTCTGGGTAGGATTTTGTAGTTTTTTCTAAATAAAATCTTGCGCATTTATCAGAATGCTCTGATATTGTCAGACATTACTAACAGGATCTAGACAAAAATTTTGTGCCGAAAACCCCGATCTTTTTGACACATTTTCAGATCACCCTATAGGCCATATTGCATTCTGGGTAGGATTTTGTAGTTTTTTCTAAATAAAATCTTGCGCATTTATCAGAATGCTCTGATATGGTCAGACATTACTAACAGGGTCTAGGCGAAAATTTGGTGCCGAAAACCCCGATCTTTTTGACACATTTTCAGATCACCCTATAGGCCATATTGCATTCTGGGTAGGATTTTGTAGTTTTTTCTAAATAAAATCTTGCGCATTTATCAGAATGCTCTGATATTGTCAGACATTACTAACAGGGTCTAGGCGAAAATTTTGTGCCGAAAACCCCGATCTTTTTGACACATTTTCAGATCACCCTATAGGCCATATTGCATTCTGGGTAGGATTTTGTAGTTTTTTCTAAATAAAATCTTGCGCATTTATCAGAATGCTCTGATATTGACAGACATTACTAACAGGGTCTAGGCAAAAATTTTGTGCGGAAAACCTCGATCTTTTTGACACATTTTCAGATCACCATATAGGCCATATTGCATTCTGGGTAGGATTTTGTAGTTTTTTCTAAATAAAATCTTGCGCATTTATCAGAATGCTCTGATATTGTCAGACATTACTAACAGGGTCTAGGCGAAAATTTGGTGCCGAAAACCCCGATCTTTTTGACACATTTTCAGATCACCCTATAGGCCATATTGCATTCTGGGTAGGATTTTGTAGTTTTTTCTAAATAAAATCTTGCGCATTTATCAGAATGCTCTGATATGGTCAGACATTACTAACAGGGTCTAGGCGAAAATTTGGTGCCGAAAACCCCGATCTTTTTGACACATTTTCAGATCACCCTATAGGCCATATTGCATTCTGGGTAGGATTTTGTAGTTTTTTCTAAATAAAATCTTGCGCATTTATCAGAATGCTCTGATATTGTCAGACATTACTAACAGGGTCTAGGCGAAAATTTTGTGCCGAAAACCCCGATCTTTTTGACACATTTTCAGATCACCCTATAGGCCATATTGCATTCTGGGTAGGATTTTGTAGTTTTTTCTAAATAAAATCTTGCGCATTTATCAGAATGCTCTGATATTGACAGACATTACTAACAGGGTCTAGGCAAAAATTTTGTGCGGAAAACCTCGATCTTTTTGACACATTTTCAGATCACCATATAGGCCATATTGCATTCTGGGTAGGATTTTGTAGTTTTTTCTAAATAAAATCTTGCGCATTTATCAGAATGCTCTGATATTGTCAGACATTACTAACAGGGTCTAGGCGAAAATTTGGTGCCGAAAACCCCGATCTTTTTGACACATTTTCAGATCACCCTATAGGCCATATTGCATTCTGGGTAGGATTTTGTAGTTTTTTCTAAATAAAATCTTGCGCATTTATCAGAATGCTCTGATATTGTCAGACATTACTAACAGGATCTAGACAAAAATTTTGTGCCGAAAACCCCGATCTTTTTGACACATTTTCAGATCACCCTATAGGCCATATTGCATTCTGGGTAGGATTTTGTAGTTTTTTCTAAATAAAATCTTGCGCATTTATCAGAATGCTCTGATATTGTCAGACATTACTAACAGGGTCTAGGCGAAAATTTGGTGCCGAAAACCCCGATCTTTTTGACACATTTTCAGATCACCCTATAGGCCATATTGCATTCTGGGTAGGATTTTGTAGTTTTTTCTAAATAAAATCTTGCGCATTTATCAGAATGCTCTGATATTGTCAGACATTACTAACAGGGTCTAGACAAAAATTTGGTGCCGAAAACCCCGATCTTTTTGACACATTTTCAGATCACCCTATAGGCCATATTGCATTCTGGGTAGGATTTTGTAGTTTTTTCTAAATAAAATCTTGCGGATTTATCAGAATGCTCTGATATTGTCAGACATTACTAACAGGGTCTAGGCGAAAATTTTGTGCCGAAAACCCCGATCTTTTTGACACATTTTCAGATCACCCTATAGGCCATATTGCATTCTGGGTAGGATTTTGTAGTTTTTTTCTAAATAAAATCTTGCGCATTTATCAGAATGCTCTGATATTGTCAGACATTACTAACAGGGTCTAGGCGAAAATTTTGTGACGAAAACCCCGATCTTTTTGACACATTTTCAGATCACCCTATAGGCCATATTGCATTCTGGGTAGGATTTTGTAGTTTTTTCTAAATAAAATCTTGCGCATTTATCAGAATGCTCTGATATTGTCAGACATTACTAACAGGGTCTAGGCGAAAATTGTGTGCCGAAAACCCCGATCTTTTTGACACATTTTCAGATCACCCTATAGGCCATATTGCATTCTGGGTAGGATTTTGTAGTTTTTTCTAAATAAAATCTTGCGCATTTATCAGAATGCTCTGATATTGTCAGACATTACTAACAGGGTCTAGGCGAAAATTTTGTGCCGAAAACCCCGATCTTTTTGACACATTTTCAGATCACCCTATAGGCCATATTGCATTCTGGGTAGGATTTTGTAGTTTTTTCTAAATAAAATCTTGCGCATTTATCAGAATGCTCTGATATTGACAGACATTACTAACAGGGTCTAGGCAAAAATTTTGTGCCGAAAACCTCGATCTTTTTGACACATTTTCAGATCACCATATAGGCCATATTGCATTCTGGGTAGGATTTTGTAGTTTTTTCTAAATAAAATCTTGCGCATTTATCAGAATGCTCTGATATTGTCAGACATTACTAACAGGGTCTAGGCGAAAATTTGGTGCCGAAAACCCCGATCTTTTTGACACATTTTCAGATCATCCTATAGGCCATATTGCATTCTGGGTAGGATTTTGTAGTTTTTTCTAAATAAAATCTTGCGCATTTATCAGAATGCTCTGATATTGTCAGACATTACTAACAGGATCTAGACAAAAATTTTGTGCCGAAAACCCCGATCTTTTTGACACATTTTCAGATCACCCTATAGGCCATATTGCATTCTGGGTAGGATTTTGTAGTTTTTTCTAAATAAAATCTTGCGCATTTATCAGAATGCTCTGATATTGTCAGACATTACTAACAGGGTCTAGGCGAAAATTTGGTGCCGAAAACCACGATCTTTTTGACACATTTTCAGATCACCCTATAGGCCATATTGCATTCTGGGTAGGATTTTGTAGTTTTTTCTAAATAAAATCTTGTGCATTTATCAGAATGCTCTGATATTGTCAGACATTACTAACAGGATCTAGACAAAAATTTTGTGCCGAAAACCCCGATCTTTTTGACACATTTTCAGATCACCCTATAGGCCATATTGCATTCTGGGTAGGATTTTGTAGTTTTTTCTAAATAAAATCTTGCGCATTTATCAGAATGCTCTGATATTGTCAGACATTACACAGCATGAAAAGTCGCATTTACAGAGCTTTACGAAACGCGTTTTTATGCGTAAAGTTCTCAAAAAATATACGCACCATTACGCGTGTCTGTAAAGATGGCGTTTAGATCGTAAAGACGCGTTAAGTGACGTTTTTATGCGTAAAGATCTCAAAAAATATACGCACCATTACGCGTGTCTGTAAAGATGGCGTTTAGATCGTAAAGACGCGTTAAGCGACGTTTTTAAACGTAAAGTGTTAAAAAATATACGCGCCTTAACGAGTGTCTGTAAAGGTAGCGTTAAGATGGTAAAGACGTGTAAATGCCGTTTCTAACCGTAAAGTTTAAAAAAAAAAGATTAATCCACAGTAAACGATGTGCAAAACACACTTTATTGGATAAAAGTTATCCACTATCTATTGAATATACTTTTAATATAAATCACAAAAGAGCAAAATGCAAGTATAATCAAATTGTATATGATTACAACATATCAAAGCTCGTGTATTAACGTTAACGATAAGACGTAGACATTATCACTTTGGCGCATTTGTCTTAACAAACGATATCAATATATTATATGTATCTTGAAGCGCGAATTGATGTATTCGTACTTATTTCAACGAAAATTGTCATTCTACTGTCCTTAGTATTCAGATTCTTTTTACAATTACTATAAGATTATTATATTATACAGTGTATAAGTTACTTCTGTTACTTCTCTTATTTCTTTAGAAACTAATTCTAGAGTTTTTTGTTTTGTTTCAAATTCAATAGACAGTTTTATAAAAAGCAATTAACTACTCTATCATGTCTATAGTTAAAAAATCTGACTATTTGTGGGCTAGATCAATCTATCAATAGGATATCAGTATTTTGTAGTCGAAAGTCCATTGACCAATCACACGCGAGTATTTCAGGTTGTGCCAAATTTGAATAATCACGTCACGCTCTAACGACATATTCCGCGTGGGCAAGCGTTTAGACAACAACAGATTTTAGGCGCTTGATGAAGATTCTTTTTCCATTCTAAATAAGCACATTTAGCTCTTCTAATTATCGTTAGTCGTATACAGAAGCTGTTAAGTATAAGAACAGTCAAAAGGGAAGAGCTAAATCTATGATTCAAGCGCTCTAATGGAAGGATATGAACACTCAAGGCTGATAACAAGGAGCACAAGACAACGGAGCGAAAGATTACAAAGGCAAAGTTGAAATTGGCCGTAACTTAAAGGATGGATGACTAGGTCACATACTAAACAAGAATACTGAACTTGATAGAAGGTTTACATTATTTCTTTCTAGTGTTTTAATGTCTATTTAGACTTGGTTACAGTTGAAAACTTGTTCGATAATACATTGCCGTTGAATGCTATGAAAATACCGCCAAAAAGTAGCTTTGTTTTATTACGGTTTTATGTCTAGGAAATATGTATGTTTCACCAGGATTTGCTTCGTGTTTATAAAATATAACTTGTATAACAAGAAGACTGGTTAATAGAAGGTTTTCAGTACTTCTTTCTAGTGTTTTGATGTCTATTTAGACTTGGTTACAGTTGAAAACTTGTTCGATAATACATTGCCGTTGAATGCTATGAAAATACCGCCAAACAGTAGCTTTGTTTTATTACGGTTTTATGTCCAGGAAATATGTATGTTTCACCAGGATTTGCTTCGTGTTTATAAAATATAACTTGTATAACAAGAAGACTGGTTAATAGAAGGTTTTCAGTACTTCTTTCTAGTGTTTTGATGTCTATTTAGACTTGGTTACAGTTGAAAACTTGTTCGATAATACATTGCCGTTGAATGCTATGAAAATACCGCCAAACAGTAGCTTTGTTTTATTACGGTTTTATGTCCAGGAAATATGTATGTTTCACCGGGATTTGCTTCGTGTTTATGAAATATAACTTGTATAAGACACGGGTGAGTCGCTGAGATGATATTTGAATGTTTTAATACCAATTTAGAAACGATTTAGACAAAAGCAAACTGCAAATAATGTTGCACCAAAAAAAACCACTAGTTTTTACAGTACAGAATTTATTATTTTATATAGTTATATTTATATTCTAATTTTACTACAGTATATAATTCTATAGGTATAGAGCAAATGCAGTTAAACCATGAAATGCAATCTAAGAAAGTACTAACAAATTGAGTATTACAACCTAAAGAGTACAAGACACTTCATTATTCTTTGTTTTATTATTTATTCTGGGCGAACTGTAGCAAAAATTAGTCACTAAATAGTGACTATTTGTGATAATTTACTTAATATTATTTCATGGTTTAACTGCATTTGCTTTTGTATTAAGTTTGCAACTTGTTACTTTGTATAGTACTGTATAGATTATAAGACATTTTTAATAAATATTTGAAATTTAAAATAATTGATATTGGTCATGTTATATGGTTATTGTAGTGCACATTTACATGCTGCGTTGTTTTTGTGGATTAATTAGGCAATATTGTCGACATCTATTGCGTTTTTATCGAATTTATGCAATCTTTTTAATTTTTTTTTTTTTTTGGCGTTTTTATGACTTTTATATATCGTTTTCTTGCGTTTTTATGGCCAGTACACAATCGTTACGATATAGTTTTCCTGCGTTTTTATGGCAAGTACGCAATCATTTCGACAGCGTTTTCTCGCGTATTTTTTGCATTTACGACATCTATCCGACAGCGTTTTAACGCGTAAATAATGGATATACGTTCTATACGAAGACGTTTTTAGGCGTATATATCATATTTACGGCATATATACGCCAGGCGTAAAGAACGTATATTCTAGATGTACAATATTTACGACTAGGCGTAAAGACAGCGTAAAGACGAAATATACGTCACTGTAAAGATGGTCGTAAATGCGCGTATATGTCTTCTTTACGGCATCTTTACATTATCATTACGGCTGCGTAAATTTGACTTTTCATGCTGTGATTACTAACAGGGTCTAGGCGAAAATTTTGTGCCGAAAACACCGATCTTTTTGACACATTTTCAGATCACCCTATAGGCCATATTGCATTCTGGGTAGGATTTTGTAGTTTTTTCTAAATAAAATCTTGCGCATTTATCAGAATGCTCTGATATTGTCAGACATTACTAACAGGGTCTAGGCAAAAATTTTGTGCCGAAAACCCCGATCTTTTTGACACATTTTCAGATCACCATATAGGCCATATTGCATTCTGGGTAGGATTTTGTAGTTTTTTCTAAATAAAATCTTGCGCATTTATCAGAATGCTCTGATATTGTCAGACATTACTAACAGGGTCTAGACAAAAATTTGGTGCCGAAAAACCCGATCTTTTTGACACATTTTCAGATCACCCTATAGGCCATATTGCATTCTGGGTAGGATTTTGTAGTTTTTTCTAAATAAAATCTTGCGCATTTATCAGAATGCTCTGATATTGTCAGACATTACTAACAGGGTCTAGGCGAAAATTTTGTGCCGAAAACCCCGATCTTTTTGACACATTTTCAGATCACCCTATAGGCCATATTGCATTCTGGGTAGGATTTTGTAGTTTTTTTCTAAATAAAATCTTGCGCATTTATCAGAATGCTCTGATATTGTCAGACATTACTAACATGGTCTAGGCAAAAATTTTGTGCTGAAAACCCCGATCTTTTTGACACATTTTCAGATCACCCTATAGGCCATATTGCATTCTGGGTAGGATTTTGTAGTTTTTTCTAAATAAAATCTTGCGCATTTATCAGAATGCTCTGATATTGTCAGACATTACTAACAGGGTCTAGGCGAAAATTTGGTGCCGAAAACCACGATCTTTTTGACACATTTTCAGATCACCCTATAGGCCATATTGCATTCTGGGTAGGATTTTGTAGTTTTTTCTAAATAAAATCTTGTGCATTTATCAGAATGCTCTGATATTGTCAGACATTACTAACAGGATCTAGACAAAAATTTTGTGCCGAAAACCCCGATCTTTTTGACACATTTTCAGATCACCCTATAGGCCATATTGCATTCTGGGTAGGATTTTGTAGTTTTTTCTAAATAAAATCTTGCGCATTTATCAGAATGCTCTGATATTGTCAGACATTACTAACAGGGTCTAGGCGAAAATTTTGTGCCGAAAACCCCGATCTTTTTGACACATTTTCAGATCACCCTATAGGCCATATTGCATTCTGGGTAGGATTTTGTAGTTTTTTCTAAATAAAATCTTGCGCATTTATCAGAATGCTCTGATATTGTCAGACATTACTAACAGGGTCTAGGCGAAAAGTTTGTGCCGAAAAACCCCGATCTTTTTGACACATTTTCAGATCACCCTATAGGCCATATTGCATTCTGGGTAGGATTTTGTAGTTTTTTCTAAATAAAATCTTGCACATTGATCAGAATGCTCTAATATTGTCAGACATTACTAACAGGGTCTAGGCGAAAATTTTGTGCCGAAAACCCCGATCTTTTTGACACATTTTCAGATCACCCTATAGGCCATATTGCATTCTGGGTAGGATTTTGTAGTTTTTTCTATATAAAATCTTGCGCATTTATCAGAATGCTCTAATATTGTCAGACATTACTAACAGGGTCTAGGCGAAAATTTTGTGCCGAAAACCCCGATCTTTTTGACACATTTTCAGATCACCCTATAGGCCATATTGCATTCTGGGTAGGATTTTGTAGTTTTTTCTAAATAAAATCTTGCGCATTTATCAGAATGCTCTGATATTGTCAGACATTACTAACAGGGTCTAGGCGAAAAGTTTGTGCCGAAAACCCCGATCTTTTTGACACATTTTCAGATCACCCTATAGGCCATATTGCATTCTGGGTAGGATTTTGTAGTTTTTTCTAAATAAAATCTTGCGCATTTATCAGAATGCTCTGATATTGTCAGACATTACTAACAGGGTCTAGGCGAAAAGTTTGTGCCGAAAACCCCGATCTTTTTGACATATTTTCAGATCACCCTATAGGCCATATTGCATTCTGTGTAGGATTTTGTAGTTTTTTCTAAATAAAATCTTGCGCATTTATCAGAATGCTCTAATATTCTCAGACATTACTAACAGGGTCTAGGCGAAAATTTTGTGCCGAAAACCCCGATCTTTTTGACATATTTTAAGATCACCCTATAGGCCATACTGCATTCTGGGTAGGATTTTGAAGTTTTTTCTAAATAAAATCTTGCGCATTTATCAGAATGCTCTAATATTGTCAGACATTACTAACAGGGTCTAGGCGAAAATTTTGTGCCGAAAACCCCGAGCTTTTTGACACATTTTCAGATCACCCTATAGGCCATATTGCATTCTGGGTAGGATTTTGTAGTTTTTTCTAAATAAAATCTTGCGCATTTATCAGAATGCTCTAATATTGTCAGACATTACTAACAGGGTCTAGGCGAAAATTTTGTGCCGAAAACCCCGATCTTTTTGACACATTTTCAGATCACCCTATAGGCCATATTGCATTCTGGGTAGGATTTTGTAGTTTTTTCTAAATAAAATCTTGCGCATTTATCAGAATGCTCTAATATTGTCAGACATTACTAACAGGGTCTAGGCGAAAAGTTTGTGCCGAAAACCCCGAGCTTTTTGACACATTTTAAGATCACCCTATAGGCCATATTGCATTCTGGGTAGGATTTTGTAGTTTTTTCTAAATAAAATCTTGCGCATTTATCAGAATGCTCTGATATTGTCAGACATTACTAACAGGGTCTAGGCGAAAATTTTGTGCCGAAAACCCCGATCTTTTTGACACATTTTCAGATCACCCTATAGGCCATATTGCATTCTGGGTAGGATTTTGTAGTTTTTTCTAAATAAAATCTTGCGCATTTATCAGAATGCTCTAATATTGTCAGACATTACTAACAGGGTCTAGGCGAAAAGTTTGTGCAGAAAACCCCGAGCTTTTTGACACATTTTCAGATCACCCTATAGGCCATATTGCATTCTGGGTAGGATTTTGTATTTTTTTCTAAATAAAATCTTGCGCATTTATCAGAATGCTCTAATATTGTCAGACATTACTAACAGGGTCTAGGCGAAAATTTTGTGGCGAAAACCCCGATCTTTTTGACACATTTTCAGATCACCCTATAGGCCATATTGCATTCTGGGTAGGATTTTGTAGTTTTTTCTATATAAAATCTTGCGCATTTATCAGAATGCTCTAATTTTGTCAGACATTACTAACAGGGTCTAGGCGAAAATTTTGTGCCGAAAACCCCGATCTTTTTGACACATTTTCAGATCACCCTATAGGCCATATTGCATTCTGGGTAGGATTTTGTAGTTTTTTCTAAATAAAATCTTGCGCATTTATCAGAATGCTCTGATATTGTCAGACATTACTAACAGGGTCTAGGCGAAAATTTCGTGCCGAAAACCCCGATCTTTTTGACACATTTTCAGATCACCCTATAGGCCATATTGCATTCTGGGTAGGATTTTGTAGTTTTTTCTAAATAAAATCTTGCGCATTTATCAGAATGCTCTGATATTGTCAGACATTACTAACAGGGTCTAGGCGAAAAGTTTGTGCCGAAAACCCCGAGCTTTTTGACATATTTTAAGATCACCCTATAGGCCATACTGCATTCTAGGTAGGATTTTGTAGTTTTTTCTAAATAAAATCTTGCACATTGATCAGAATGCTCTAATATTGTCAGACATTACTAACAGGGTCTAGGCGAAAATTTTGTGCCGAAAACCCCGATCTTTTTGACACATTTTCAGATCACCCTATAGGCCATATTGCATTCTGGGTAGGATTTTGTAGTTTTTTCTATATAAAATCTTGCGCATTTATCAGAATGCTCTAATATTGTCAGACATTACTAACAGGGTCTAGGCGAAAATTTTGTGCCGAAAACCCCGATCTTTTTGACACATTTTCAGATCACCCTATAGGCCATATTGCATTCTGGGTAGGATTTTGTAGTTTTTTCTAAATAAAATCTTGCGCATTTATCAGAATGCTCTGATATTGTCAGACATTACTAACAGGGTCTAGGCGAAAATTTTGTGCCGAAAACCCCGATCTTTTTGACACATTTTCAGATCACCCTATAGGCCATATTGCATTCTGGGTAGGATTTTGTAGTTTTTTCTAAATAAAATCTTGCGCATTTATCAGAATGCTCTGATATTGTCAGACATTACTAACAGGGTCTAGGCGAAAATTTTGTGCCGAAAACCCCGATCTTTTTGACACATTTTCAGATCACCCTATAGGCCATATTGCATTCTGGGTAGGATTTTGTAGTTTTTTCTAAATAAAATCTTGCGCATTTATCAGAATGCTCTGATATTGTCAGACATTACTAACAGGGTCTAGGCGAAAAGTTTGTGCCGAAAACCCCGATCTTTTTGACACATTTTCAGATCATCCTATAGGCCATATTGCATTCTGGGTAGGATTTTGTAGTTTTTTCTAAATAAAATCTTGCGCATTTATCAGAATGCTCTGATATTGTCAGACATTACTAACAGGGTCTAGGCGAAAAGTTTGTGCCGAAAACCCCGATCTTTTTGACACATTTTCAGATCACCCTATAGGCCATATTGCATTCTGGGTAGGATTTTGTAGTTTTTTCTAAATAAAATCTTGCGCATTTATCAGAATGCTCTGATATTGTCAGACATTACTAACAGGGTCTAGGCGAAAAGTTTGTGCCGAAAACCCCGATCTTTTTGACATATTTTCAGATCACCCTATAGGCCATATTGCATTCTGTGTAGGATTTTGTAGTTTTTTCTAAATAAAATCTTGCGCATTTATCAGAATGCTCTAATATTCTCAGACATTACTAACAGGGTCTAGGCGAAAATTTTGTGCCGAAAACCCCGATCTTTTTGACATATTTTAAGATCACCCTATAGGCCATACTGCATTCTGGGTAGGATTTTGAAGTTTTTTCTAAATAAAATCTTGCGCATTTATCAGAATGCTCTAATATTGTCAGACATTACTAACAGGGTCTAGGCGAAAATTTTGTGCCGAAAACCCCGAGCTTTTTGACACATTTTCAGATCACCCTATAGGCCATATTGCATTCTGGGTAGGATTTTGTAGTTTTTTCTAAATAAAATCTTGCTCATTTATCAGAATGCTCTAATATTGTCAGACATTACTAACAGGGTCTAGGCGAAAATTTTGTGCCGAAAACCCCGATCTTTTTGACACATTTTCAGATCACCCTATAGGCCATATTGCATTCTGGGTAGGATTTTGTAGTTTTTTCTAAATAAAATCTTGCGCATTTATCAGAATGCTCTAATATTGTCAGACATTACTAACAGGGTCTAGGCGAAAAGTTTGTGCCGAAAACCCCGAGCTTTTTGACACATTTTAAGATCACCCTATAGGCCATATTGCATTCTGGGTAGGATTTTGTAGTTTTTTCTAAATAAAATCTTGCGCATTTATCAGAATGCTCTGATATTGTCAGACATTACTAACAGGGTCTAGGCGAAAAGTTTGTGCCGAAAACCCCGATCTTTTTGACACATTTTCAGATCACCCTATAGGCCATATTGCATTCTGGGTAGGATTTTGTAGTTTTTTCTAAATAAAATCTTGCGCATTTATCAGAATGCTCTGATATTGTCAGACATTACTAACAGGGTCTAGGCGAAAAGTTTGTGCCGAAAACCCCGATCTTTTTGACACATTTTAAGATCACCCTATAGGCCATATTGCATTCTGGGTAGGATTTTGTAGTTTTTTCTAAATAAAATCTTGCGCATTTATCAGAATGCTCTGATATTGTCAGACATTACTAACAGGGTCTAGGCGAAAAGTTTGTGCCGAAAACCCCGATCTTTTTGACACATTTTCAGATCACCCTATAGGCCATATTGCATTCTGGGTAGGATTTTGTAGTTTTTTCTAAATAAAATCTTGCGCATTTATCAGAATGCTCTGATATTGTCAGACATTACTAACAGGGTCTAGGCGAAAAGTTTGTGCCGAAAACCCCGATCTTTTTGACACATTTTCAGATCACCCTATAGGCCATATTGCATTCTGTGTAGGATTTTGTAGTTTTTTCTAAATAAAATCTTGCGCATTTATCAGAATGCTCTGATATTGTCAGACATTACTAACAGGGTCTAGGCGAGAATTTTGTGCCGAAAACCCCGATCTTTTTGACACATTTTCAGATCACCCTATAGGCCATATTGCATTCTGGGTAGGATTTTGTAGTTTTTTCTAAATAAAATCTTGCGCATTTATCAGAATGCTCTGATATTGTCAGACATTACTAACAGGGTCTAGGCGAAAAGTTTGTGCCGAAAACCCCGATCTTTTTGACACATTTTCAGATCACCCTATAGGCCATATTGCATTCAAGGTAGGATTTTGTAGTTTTTTCTAAATAAAATCTTGCGCATTTATCAGAATGCTCTGATATTGTCAGACATTACTAACAGGGTCTAGGCGAAAAGTTTGTGCCGAAAACCCCGATCTTTTTGACATATTTTCAGATCACCCTATAGGCCATATTGCATTCTGTGTAGGATTTTGTAGTTTTTTCTAAATAAAATCTTGCGCATTTATCAGAATGCTCTAATATTGTCAGACATTACTAACAGGGTCTAGGCGAAAAGTTTGTGCAGAAAACCCCGAGCTTTTTGACACATTTTCAGATCACCCTATAGGCCATATTGCATTCTGGGTAGGATTTTGTATTTTTTTCTAAATAAAATCTTGCGCATTTATCAGAATGCTCTAATATTGTCAGACATTACTAACAGGGTCTAGGCGAAAATTTTGAGCCGAAAACCCCGATCTTTTTGACACATTTTCAGATCACCCTATAGGCCATATTGCATTCTGGGTAGGATTTTGTAGTTTTTTCTATATAAAATCTTGCGCATTTATCAGAATGCTCTAATATTGTCAGACATTACTAACAGGGTCTAGGCGAAAAGTTTGTGCCGAAAACTCCGATCTTTTTGACACATTTTCAGATCACCCTATAGGCCATATTGCATTCTGGGTAGGATTTTGTAGTTTTTTCTATATAAAATCTTGCGCATTTATCAGAATGCTCTAATATTGTCAGACATTACTAACAGGGTCTAGGCGAAAATTTTGTGCCGAAAACCCCGATCTTTTTGACACATTTTCAGATCACCCTATAGGCCATATTGCATTCTGGGTAGGATTTTGTAGTTTTTTCTAAATAAAATCTTGCGCATTTATCAGAATGCTCTGATATTGTCAGACATTACTAACAGGGTCTAGGCGAAAATTTTGTGCCGAAAACCCCGATCTTTTTGACACATTTTCAGATCACCCTATAGGCCATATTGCATTCTGGGTAGGATTTTGTAGTTTTTTCTAAATAAAATCTTGCGCATTTATCAGAATGCTCTGATATTGTCAGACATTACTAACAGGGTCTAGGCGAAAAGTTTGTGCCGAAAACCCCGATCTTTTTGACACATTTTCAGATCACCCTATAGGCCATATTGCATTCTGGGTAGGATTTTGTAGTTTTTTCTAAATAAAATCTTGCGCATTTATCAGAATGCTCTGATATTGTCAGACATTACTAACAGGGTCTAGGCGAAAAGTTTGTGCCGAAAACCCCGATCTTTTTGACATATTTTCAGATCACCCTATAGGCCATATTGCATTCTGTGTAGGATTTTGTAGTTTTTTCTAAATAAAATCTTGCGCATTTATCAGAATGCTCTAATATTCTCAGACATTACTAACAGGGTCTAGGCGAAAATTTTGTGCCGAAAACCCCGATCTTTTTGACACATTTTAAGATCACCCTATAGGCCATACTGCATTCTGGGTAGGATTTTGAAGTTTTTTCTAAATAAAATCTTGCGCATTTATCAGAATGCTCTAATATTCTCAGACATTACTAACAGGGTCTAGGCGAAAATTTTGTGCCGAAAACCCCGATCTTTTTGAGACATTTTCAGATCACCCTATAGGCCATATTGCATTCTGGGTAGGATTTTGTAGTTTTTTCTAAATAAAATCTTGCGCATTTATCAGAATGCTCTAATATTGTCAGACATTACTAACAGGGTCTAGGCGAAAAGTTTGTGCCGAAACCCCGAGCTTTTTGACACATTTTAAGATCACCCTATAGGCCATATTGCATTCTGGGTAGGATTTTGTAGTTTTTTCTATATAAAATCTTGCGCATTTATCAGAATGCTCTAATATTGTCAGACATTACTAACAGGGTCTAGGCGAAAATTTTGTGCCGAAAACCCCGATCTTTTTGACACATTTTCAGATCACCCTATAGGCCATATTGCATTCTGGGTAGGATTTTGTAGTTTTTTCTAAATAAAATCTTGCGCATTTATCAGAATGCTCTGATATTGTCAGACATTACTAACAGGGTCTAGGCGAAAATTTTGTGCCGAAAACCCCGATCTTTTTGACACATTTTCAGATCACCCTATAGGCCATATTGCATTCTGGGTAGGATTTTGTAGTTTTTTCTAAATAAAATCTTGCGCATTTATCAGAATGCTCTGATATTGTCAGACATTACTAACAGGGTCTAGGCGAAAAGTTTGTGCCGAAAACCCCGATCTTTTTGACACATTTTCAGATCACCCTATAGGCCATATTGCATTCTGGGTAGGATTTTGTAGTTTTTTCTAAATAAAATCTTGCGCATTTATCAGAATGCTCTGATATTGTCAGACATTACTAACAGGGTCTAGGCGAAAAGTTTGTGCCGAAAACCCCGATCTTTTTGACATATTTTCAGATCACCCTATAGGCCATATTGCATTCTGTGTAGGATTTTGTAGTTTTTTCTAAATAAAATCTTGCGCATTTATCAGAATGCTCTAATATTCTCAGACATTACTAACAGGGTCTAGGCGAAAATTTTGTGCCGAAAACCCCGATCTTTTTGACACATTTTAAGATCACCCTATAGGCCATACTGCATTCTGGGTAGGATTTTGAAGTTTTTTCTAAATAAAATCTTGCGCATTTATCAGAATGCTCTGATATTGTCAGACATTACTAACAGGGTCTAGGCGAAAAGTTTGTGCCGAAAACCCCGATCTTTTTGACACATTTTCAGATCACCTTATAGGCCATATTGCATTCTGTGTAGGATTTTGTAGTTTTTTCTAAATAAAATCTTGCGCATTTATCAGAATGCTCTAATATTGTCAGACATTACTAACAGGGTCTAGTCGAAAAGTTTGTGCCGAAAACCCCGAGCTTTTTGACACATTTTCAGATCACCCTATAGGCCATATTGCATTCTGGGTAGGATTTTGTATTTTTTTCTAAATAAAATCTTGCGCATTTATCAGAATGCTCTAATATTGTCAGACATTACTAACAGGGTCTAGGCGAACATTTTGTGCCGAAAACCCCGATCTTTTTGACACATTTTCAGATCACCCTATAGGCCATATTGCATTCTGGGTAGGATTTTGTAGTTTTTTCTATATAAAATCTTGCGCATTTATCAGAATGCTCTAATATTGTCAGACATTACTAACAGGGTCTAGGCGAAAAGTTTGTGCCGAAAACCCCGAGCTTTTTGACATATTTTAAGATCATCCTATAGGCCATACTGCATTCTGGGTAGGATTTTGTAGTTTTTTCTAAATAAAATCTTGCACATTTATCAGAATGCTCTAATATTCTCAGACATTACTAACAGGGTCTAGGCGAAAATTTTGTGCCTAAAACTCCGATCTTTTTGACACATTTTCAGATCACCCTATAGGCCATATTGCATTCTGGGTAGGATTTTGTAGTTTTTTCTAAATAAAATCTTGCGCATTTATCAGAATGCTCTAATATTGTCAGACATTACTAACAGGGTCTAGGCGAAAAGTTTGTGCCGAAAACCCCGAGCTTTTTGACACATTTTCAGATCACCCTATAGGCCATATTGCATTCTGGGTAGGATTTTGTATTTTTTTCTAAATAAAATCTTGCGCATTTATCAGAATGCTCTAATATTGTCAGACATTACTAACAGGGTCTAGGCGAACATTTTGTGCCGAAAACCCCGATCTTTTTGACACATTTTCAGATCACCCTATAGGCCATATTGCATTCTGGGTAGGATTTTGTAGTTTTTTCTATATAAAATCTTGCGCATTTATCAGAATGCTCTAATATTGTCAGACATTACTAACAGAGTCTAGGCGAAAAGTTTGTGCCGAAAACCCCGAGCTTTTTGACATATTTTAAGATCATCCTATAGGCCATACTGCATTCTGGGTAGGATTTTGTAGTTTTTTCTAAATAAAATCTTGCGCATTTATCAGAATGCTCTAATATTCTCAGACATTACTAACAGGGTCTAGGCGAAAATTTTGTGCCGAAAACCCCGAGCTTTTTGACACATTTTCAGATCACCCTATAGGCCATACTGCATTCTGGGTAGGATTTTGTAGTTTTTTCTAAATAAAATCTTGCGCATTTATCAGAATGCTCTAATATTGTCAGACATTACTAACAGGGTCTAGGCGAACATTTTGTGCCGAAAACCCCGATCTTTTTGACACATTTTCAGATCACCCTATAGGCCATATTGCATTCTGGGTAGGATTTTGTAGTTTTTTCTATATAAAATCTTGCGCATTTATCAGAATGCTCTAATATTGTCAGACATTACTAACAGGGTCTAGGCGAAAAGTTTGTGCCGAAAACCCCGAGCTTTTTGACATATTTTAAGATCATCCTATAGGCCATACTGCATTCTGGGTAGGATTTTGTAGTTTTTTCTAAATAAAATCTTGCACATTTATCAGAATGCTCTAATATTGTCAGACATTACTAACAGGGTCTAGGCGAAAAGTTTGTGCCGAAAACCCCGAGCTTTTTGACACATTTTTAGATCACCCTATAGGCCATATTGCATTCTGGGTAGGATTTTGTAGTTTTTTCTAAATAAAATCTTGCGCATTTATCAGAATGCTCTAATATTGTCAGACATTACTAACAGGGTCTAGGCGAAAATTTTGTGCCGAAAACCCCGATCTTTTTGACACATTTTCAGATTACCCTATAGGCCATATTGCATTCTGGGTAGGATTTTGTAATTTTTTTCTAAATAAAATCTTGCGCATTTATCAGAATGCTCTAATATTCTCAGACATTACTAACAGGGTCTAGGCGAAAATTTTGTGCCGAAAACCCCGATCTTTTTGACACATTTTCAGATTACCCTATAGGCCATATTGCATTCTGGGTAGGATTTTGTAATTTTTTCTAAATAAAATCTTGCGCATTTATCAGAATGCTCTGATATTGTCAGACATTACTAACAGGGTCTAGGCGAAAAGTTTGTGCCGAAAACCCCGATCTTTTTGACACATTTTCAGATCACCCTATAGGCCATATTGCATTCTGTGTAGGATTTTGTAGTTTTTTCTAAATAAAATCTTGCGCATTTATCAGAATGCTCTAATATTGTCAGACATTACTAACAGGGTCTAGTCGAAAAGTTTGTGCCGAAAACCCCGAGCTTTTTGACACATTTTCAGATCACCCTATAGGCCATATTGCATTCTGGGTAGGATTTTGTATTTTTTTCTAAATAAAATCTTGCGCATTTATCAGAATGCTCTAATATTGTCAGACATTACTAACAGGGTCTAGGCGAACATTTTGTACCGAAAACCCCGATCTTTTTGACACATTTTCAGATCACCCTATAGGCCATATTGCATTCTGGGTAGGATTTTGTAGTTTTTTCTAAATAAAATCTTGCACATTTATCAGAATGCTCTAATATTCTCAGACATTACTAACAGGGTCTAGGCGAAAATTTTGTGCCTAAAACTCCGATCTTTTTGACACATTTTCAGATCACCCTATAGGCCATATTGCATTCTGGGTAGGATTTTGTAATTTTTTCTAAATAAAATCTTGCGCATTTATCAGAATGCTCTGATATTGTCAGACATTACTAACAGGGTCTAGGCGAAAAGTTTGTGCCGAAAACCCCGATCTTTTTGACACATTTTCAGATCACCCTATAGGCCATATTGCATTCTGTGTAGGATTTTGTAGTTTTTTCTAAATAAAATCTTGCGCATTTATCAGAATGCTCTAATATTGTCAGACATTACTAACAGGGTCTAGTCGAAAAGTTTGTGCCGAAAACCCCGAGCTTTTTGACACATTTTCAGATCACCCTATAGGCCATATTGCATTCTGGGTAGGATTTTGTATTTTTTTCTAAATAAAATCTTGCGCATTTATCAGAATGCTCTAATATTGTCAGACATTACTAACAGGGTCTAGGCGAACAATTTGTGCCGAAAACCCCGATCTTTTTGACACATTTTCAGATCACCCTATAGGCCATATTGCATTCTGGGTAGGATTTTGTAGTTTTTTCTAAATAAAATCTTGCACATTTATCAGAATGCTCTAATATTCTCAGACATTACTAACAGGGTCTAGGCGAAAATTTTGTGCCTAAAACTCCGATCTTTTTGACACATTTTCAGATCACCCTATAGGCCATATTGCATTCTGGGTAGGATTTTGTAGTTTTTTCTAAATAAAATCTTGCGCATTTATCAGAATGCTCTAATATTCTCAGACATTACTAACAGGGTCTAGGCGAAAAGTTTGTGCCGAAAACCCCGATCTTTTTGACACATTTTCAGATCACCCTATAGGCCATATTGCATTCTGTGTAGGATTTTGTAGTTTTTTCTAAATAAAATCTTGCGCATTTATCAGAATGCTCTAATATTGTCAGACATTACTAACAGGGTCTAGTCGAAAAGTTTGTGCCGAAAACCCCGA
This sequence comes from Metridium senile, assembly GCA_949775045.1. Taxonomy (NCBI): domain Eukaryota; kingdom Metazoa; phylum Cnidaria; class Anthozoa; order Actiniaria; family Metridiidae; genus Metridium; species Metridium senile. Next base: position 38,917 of record CATKSA010000230.1, read on the forward strand.
GCTTTTTGACACATTTTCAGATCACCCTATAGGCCATATTGCATTCTGGGTAGGATTTTGTATTTTTTTCTAAATAAAATCTTGCGCATTTATCAGAATGCTCTAATATTGTCAGACATTACTAACAGGGTCTAGGCGAACATTTTGTACCGAAAACCCCGATCTTTTTGACACATTTTCAGATCACCCTATAGGCCATATTGCATTCTGGGTAGGATTTTGTAGTTTTTTCTAAATAAAATCTTGCACATTTATCAGAATGCTCTAATATTCTCAGACATTACTAACAGGGTCTAGGCGAAAATTTTGTGCCTAAAACTCCGATCTTTTTGACACATTTTCAGATCACCCTATAGGCCATATTGCATTCTGGGTAGGATTTTGTAGTTTTTTCTAAATAAAATCTTGCGCATTTATCAGAATGCTCTAATATTCTCAGACATTACTAACAGGGTCTAGGCGAAAATTTTGTGCCTAAAACTCCGATCTTTTTGACACATTTTCAGATCACCCTATAGGCCATATTGCATTCTGGGTAGGATTTTGTAGTTTTTTCTAAATAAAATCTTGCGCATTTATCAGAATGCTCTAATATTGTCAGACATTACTAACAGGGTCTAGGCGAAAAGTTTGTGCCGAAAACCCCGAGCTTTTTGACACATTTTCAGATCACCCTATAGGCCATATTGCATTCTGGGTAGGATTTTGTATTTTTTTCTAAATAAAATCTTGCGCATTTATCAGAATGCTCTAATATTGTCAGACATTACTAACAGGGTCTAGGCGAACATTTTGTGCCGAAAACCCCGATCTTTTTGACACATTTTCAGATCACCCTATAGGCCATATTGCATTCTGGGTAGGATTTTGTAGTTTTTTCTATATAAAATCTTGCGCATTTATCAGAATGCTCTAATATTCTCAGACATTACTAACAGGGTCTAGGCGAAAATTTTGTGCCGAAAACCCCGATCTTTTTGACACATTTTCAGATTACCCTATAGGCCATATTGCATTCTGGGTAGGATTTTGTAATTTTTTCTAAATAAAATCTTGCGCATTTATCAGAATGCTCTGATATTGTCAGACATTACTAACAGGGTCTAGGCGAAAAGTTTGTGCCGAAAACCCCGATCTTTTTGACACATTTTCAGATCACCCTATAGGCCATATTGCATTCTGTGTAGGATTTTGTAGTTTTTTCTAAATAAAATCTTGCGCATTTATCAGAATGCTCTAATATTGTCAGACATTACTAACAGGGTCTAGTCGAAAAGTTTGTGCCGAAAACCCCGAGCTTTTTGACACATTTTCAGATCACCCTATAGGCCATATTGCATTCTGGGTAGGATTTTGTATTTTTTTCTAAATAAAATCTTGCGCATTTATCAGAATGCTCTAATATTGTCAGACATTACTAACAGGGTCTAGGCGAACATTTTGTGCCGAAAACCCCGATCTTTTTGACACATTTTCAGATCACCCTATAGGCCATATTGCATTCTGGGTAGGATTTTGTAGTTTTTTCTAAATAAAATCTTGCACATTTATCAGAATGCTCTAATATTCTCAGACATTACTAACAGGGTCTAGGCGAAAATTTTATGCCTAAAACTCCGATCTTTTTGACACATTTTCAGATCACCCTATAGGCCATATTGCATTCTGGGTAGGATTTTGTAGTTTTTTCTAAATAAAATCTTGCGCATATATCAGAATGCTCTAATATTCTCAGACATTACTAACAGGGGGTCTAGGCGAAAATTTTGTGCCTAAAACTCCGATCTTTTTGACACATTTTCAGATC
>CATKSA010000231.1:0-16525 GCA_949775045.1 Metridium senile
TGTTTAGTAATGATTATGATGTCAAAGTTTCTCTATGTATAGTGCAGTCTGTATGGTTTGTTTTTTTCTGTTTGAACTAGCTGTGGGGAATTGGAAAACAGAGCGATCTGTGATCAATTGGCCCTAGTTAATCAATTGACTAAATGCTAAAATGGACTGTTTCAGAATGTTTTAAACTCTCACGTCTGGGGCTGTGCACGGGACTTCAGCGTGCAATTGCGGCCTTGCCTTGGAGGTGTGGGCCATTAGAACTGCTTGCAGTGGCAGTGTTTGACAGCTTGGATTTTAACTTTGCTTAAATTGCTTTTCAGCGTCAATTGGTGTTCACGACAGTACAGTGCAGTTGCATGCCGTACGACGTGTTGAATCATTGCAGGTAATGAATGAATTATATTATACTGTAGACCTGCAGGTCTGTTTAGTAATGATTATGATGTCAAAGTTTCTCTATGTATAGTGCAGTCTGTATGGTTTGTTTTTTCTGTTTGAACTAGCTGTGGGGAATTGGAAAACAGAGCGATCTGTGATCAATTGGCCCTAGTTAATCAATTGACTAAATGCTAAAATGGACTGTTTCAGAATGTTTTAAACTCTCACGTCTGGGGCTGTGCACAGGACTTCAGCGTGCAATTGCGGCCTTGCCTTGGAGGTGTGGGCCATTAGAACTGCTTGCAGTGGCAGTGTTTGACAGCTTGGATTTTAACTTTGCTTAAATTGCTTTTCAGCGTCAATTGGTGTTCACGACAGTACAGTGCAGTTGCATGCCGTACGACGTGTTGAATCATTGCAGGTAATGAATGAATTATATTATACTGTAGACCTGCAGGTCTGTTTAGTAATGATTATGATGTCAAAGTTTCTCTATGTATAGTGCAGTCTGTATGGTTTGTTTTTTTCTGTTTGAACTAGCTGTGGGGAATTGGAAAACAGAGCGATCTGTGATCAATTGGCCCTAGTTAATCAATTGACTAAATGCTAAAATGGACTGTTTCAGAATGTTTTAAACTCTCACGTCTGGGGCTGTGCACAGGACTTCAGCGTGCAATTGCGGCCTTGCCTTGGAGGTGTGGGCCATTAGAACTGCTTGCAGTGGCAGTGTTTGACAGCTTGGATTTTAACTTTGCTTAAATTGCTTTTCAGCGTCAATTGGTGTTCACGACAGTACAGTGCAGTTGCATGCCGTACGACGTGTTGAATCATTGCAGGTAATGAATGAATTATATTATACTGTAGACCTGCAGGTCTGTTTAGTAATGATTATGATGTCAAAGTTTCTCTATGTATAGTGCAGTCTGTATGGTTTGTTTTTTTCTGTTTGAACTAGCTGTGGGGAATTGGAAAACAGAGCGATCTGTGATCAATTGGCCCTAGTTAATCAATTGACTAAATGCTAAAATGGACTGTTTCAGAATGTTTTAAACTCTCACGTCTGGGGCTGTGCACAGGACTTCAGCGTGCAATTGCGGCCTTGCCTTGGAGGTGTGGGCCATTAGAACTGCTTGCAGTGGCAGTGTTTGACAGCTTGGATTTTAACTTTGCTTAAATTGCTTTTCAGCGTCAATTGGTGTTCACGACAGTACAGTGCAGTTGCATGCCGTACGACGTGTTGAATCATTGCAGGTAATGAATGAATTATATTATACTGTAGACCTGCAGGTCTGTTTAGTAATGATTATGATGTCAAAGTTTCTCTATGTATAGTGCAGTCTGTATGGTTTGTTTTTTTCTGTTTGAACTAGCTGTGGGGAATTGGAAAACAGAGCGATCTGTGATCAATTGGCCCTAGTTAATCAATTGACTAAATGCTAAAATGGACTGTTTCAGAATGTTTTAAACTCTCACGTCTGGGGCTGTGCACAGGACTTCAGCGTGCAATTGCGGCCTTGCCTTGGAGGTGTGGGCCATTAGAACTGCTTGCAGTGGCAGTGTTTGACAGCTTGGATTTTAACTTTGCTTAAATTGCTTTTCAGCGTCAATTGGTGTTCACGACAGTACAGTGCAGTTGCATGCCGTACGACGTGTTGAATCATTGCAGGTAATGAATGAATTATATTATACTGTAGACCTGCAGGTCTGTTTAGTAATGATTATGATGTCAAAGTTTCTCTATGTATAGTGCAGTCTGTATGGTTTGTTTTTTTCTGTTTGAACTAGCTGTGGGGAATTGGAAAACAGAGCGATCTGTGATCAATTGGCCCTAGTTAATCAATTGACTAAATGCTAAAATGGACTGTTTCAGAATGTTTTAAACTCTCACGTCTGGGGCTGTGCACAGGACTTCAGCGTGCAATTGCGGCCTTGCCTTGGAGGTGTGGGCCATTAGAACTGCTTGCAGTGGCAGTGTTTGACAGCTTGGATTTTAACTTTGCTTAAATTGCTTTTCAGCGTCAATTGGTGTTCACGACAGTACAGTGCAGTTGCATGCCGTACGACGTGTTGAATCATTGCAGGTAATGAATGAATTATATTATACTGTAGACCTGCAGGTCTGTTTAGTAATGATTATGATGTCAAAGTTTCTCTATGTATAGTGCAGTCTGTATGGTTTGTTTTTTCTGTTTGAACTAGCTGTGGGGAATTGGAAAACAGAGCGATCTGTGATCAATTGGCCCTAGTTAATCAATTGACTAAATGCTAAAATGGACTGTTTCAGAATGTTTTAAACTCTCACGTCTGGGGCTGTGCACAGGACTTCAGCGTGCAATTGCGGCCTTGCCTTGGAGGTGTGGGCCATTAGAACTGCTTGCAGTGGCAGTGTTTGACAGCTTGGATTTTAACTTTGCTTAAATTGCTTTTCAGCGTCAATTGGTGTTCACGACAGTACAGTGCAGTTGCATGCCGTACGACGTGTTGAATCATTGCAGGTAATGAATGAATTATATTATACTGTAGACCTGCAGGTCTGTTTAGTAATGATTATGATGTCAAAGTTTCTCTATGTATAGTGCAGTCTGTATGGTTTGTTTTTTTCTGTTTGAACTAGCTGTGGGGAATTGGAAAACAGAGCGATCTGTGATCAATTGGCCCTAGTTAATCAATTGACTAAATGCTAAAATGGACTGTTTCAGAATGTTTTAAACTCTCACGTCTGGGGCTGTGCACAGGACTTCAGCGTGCAATTGCGGCCTTGCCTTGGAGGTGTGGGCCATTAGAACTGCTTGCAGTGGCAGTGTTTGACAGCTTGGATTTTAACTTTGCTTAAATTGCTTTTCAGCGTCAATTGGTGTTCACGACAGTACAGTGCAGTTGCATGCCGTACGACGTGTTGAATCATTGCAGGTAATGAATGAATTATATTATACTGTAGACCTGCAGGTCTGTTTAGTAATGATTATGATGTCAAAGTTTCTCTATGTATAGTGCAGTCTGTATGGTTTGTTTTTTTCTGTTTGAACTAGCTGTGGGGAATTGGAAAACAGAGCGATCTGTGATCAATTGGCCCTAGTTAATCAATTGACTAAATGCTAAAATGGACTGTTTCAGAATGTTTTAAACTCTCACGTCTGGGGCTGTGCACAGGACTTCAGCGTGCAATTGCGGCCTTGCCTTGGAGGTGTGGGCCATTAGAACTGCTTGCAGTGGCAGTGTTTGACAGCTTGGATTTTAACTTTGCTTAAATTGCTTTTCAGCGTCAATTGGTGTTCACGACAGTACAGTGCAGTTGCATGCCGTACGACGTGTTGAATCATTGCAGGTAATGAATGAATTATATTATACTGTAGACCTGCAGGTCTGTTTAGTAATGATTATGATGTCAAAGTTTCTCTATGTATAGTGCAGTCTGTATGGTTTGTTTTTTCTGTTTGAACTAGCTGTGGGGAATTGGAAAACAGAGCGATCTGTGATCAATTGGCCCTAGTTAATCAATTGACTAAATGCTAAAATGGACTGTTTCAGAATGTTTTAAACTCTCACGTCTGGGGCTGTGCACAGGACTTCAGCGTGCAATTGCGGCCTTGCCTTGGAGGTGTGGGCCATTAGAACTGCTTGCAGTGGCAGTGTTTGACAGCTTGGATTTTAACTTTGCTTAAATTGCTTTTCAGCGTCAATTGGTGTTCACGACAGTACAGTGCAGTTGCATGCCGTACGACGTGTTGAATCATTGCAGGTAATGAATGAATTATATTATACTGTAGACCTGCAGGTCTGTTTAGTAATGATTATGATGTCAAAGTTTCTCTATGTATAGTGCAGTCTGTATGGTTTGTTTTTTCTGTTTGAACTAGCTGTGGGGAATTGGAAAACAGAGCGATCTGTGATCAATTGGCCCTAGTTAATCAATTGACTAAATGCTAAAATGGACTGTTTCAGAATGTTTTAAACTCTCACGTCTGGGGCTGTGCACAGGACTTCAGCGTGCAATTGCGGCCTTGCCTTGGAGGTGTGGGCCATTAGAACTGCTTGCAGTGGCAGTGTTTGACAGCTTGGATTTTAACTTTGCTTAAATTGCTTTTCAGCGTCAATTGGTGTTCACGACAGTACAGTGCAGTTGCATGCCGTACGACGTGTTGAATCATTGCAGGTAATGAATGAATTATATTATACTGTAGACCTGCAGGTCTGTTTAGTAATGATTATGATGTCAAAGTTTCTCTATGTATAGTGCAGTCTGTATGGTTTGTTTTTTCTGTTTGAACTAGCTGTGGGGAATTGGAAAACAGAGCGATCTGTGATCAATTGGCCCTAGTTAATCAATTGACTAAATGCTAAAATGGACTGTTTCAGAATGTTTTAAACTCTCACGTCTGGGGCTGTGCACAGGACTTCAGCGTGCAATTGCGGCCTTGCCTTGGAGGTGTGGGCCATTAGAACTGCTTGCAGTGGCAGTGTTTGACAGCTTGGATTTTAACTTTGCTTAAATTGCTTTTCAGCGTCAATTGGTGTTCACGACAGTACAGTGCAGTTGCATGCCGTACGACGTGTTGAATCATTGCAGGTAATGAATGAATTATATTATACTGTAGACCTGCAGGTCTGTTTAGTAATGATTATGATGTCAAAGTTTCTCTATGTATAGTGCAGTCTGTATGGTTTGTTTTTTTCTGTTTGAACTAGCTGTGGGGAATTGGAAAACAGAGCGATCTGTGATCAATTGGCCCTAGTTAATCAATTGACTAAATGCTAAAATGGACTGTTTCAGAATGTTTTAAACTCTCACGTCTGGGGCTGTGCACAGGACTTCAGCGTGCAATTGCGGCCTTGCCTTGGAGGTGTGGGCCATTAGAACTGCTTGCAGTGGCAGTGTTTGACAGCTTGGATTTTAACTTTGCTTAAATTGCTTTTCAGCGTCAATTGGTGTTCACGACAGTACAGTGCAGTTGCATGCCGTACGACGTGTTGAATCATTGCAGGTAATGAATGAATTATATTATACTGTAGACCTGCAGGTCTGTTTAGTAATGATTATGATGTCAAAGTTTCTCTATGTATAGTGCAGTCTGTATGGTTTGTTTTTTCTGTTTGAACTAGCTGTGGGGAATTGGAAAACAGAGCGATCTGTGATCAATTGGCCCTAGTTAATCAATTGACTAAATGCTAAAATGGACTGTTTCAGAATGTTTTAAACTCTCACGTCTGGGGCTGTGCACAGGACTTCAGCGTGCAATTGCGGCCTTGCCTTGGAGGTGTGGGCCATTAGAACTGCTTGCAGTGGCAGTGTTTGACAGCTTGGATTTTAACTTTGCTTAAATTGCTTTTCAGCGTCAATTGGTGTTCACGACAGTACAGTGCAGTTGCATGCCGTACGACGTGTTGAATCATTGCAGGTAATGAATGAATTATATTATACTGTAGACCTGCAGGTCTGTTTAGTAATGATTATGATGTCAAAGTTTCTCTATGTATAGTGCAGTCTGTATGGTTTGTTTTTTCTGTTTGAACTAGCTGTGGGGAATTGGAAAACAGAGCGATCTGTGATCAATTGGCCCTAGTTAATCAATTGACTAAATGCTAAAATGGACTGTTTCAGAATGTTTTAAACTCTCACGTCTGGGGCTGTGCACAGGACTTCAGCGTGCAATTGCGGCCTTGCCTTGGAGGTGTGGGCCATTAGAACTGCTTGCAGTGGCAGTGTTTGACAGCTTGGATTTTAACTTTGCTTAAATTGCTTTTCAGCGTCAATTGGTGTTCACGACAGTACAGTGCAGTTGCATGCCGTACGACGTGTTGAATCATTGCAGGTAATGAATGAATTATATTATACTGTAGACCTGCAGGTCTGTTTAGTAATGATTATGATGTCAAAGTTTCTCTATGTATAGTGCAGTCTGTATGGTTTGTTTTTTCTGTTTGAACTAGCTGTGGGGAATTGGAAAACAGAGCGATCTGTGATCAATTGGCCCTAGTTAATCAATTGACTAAATGCTAAAATGGACTGTTTCAGAATGTTTTAAACTCTCACGTCTGGGGCTGTGCACAGGACTTCAGCGTGCAATTGCGGCCTTGCCTTGGAGGTGTGGGCCATTAGAACTGCTTGCAGTGGCAGTGTTTGACAGCTTGGATTTTAACTTTGCTTAAATTGCTTTTCAGCGTCAATTGGTGTTCACGACAGTACAGTGCAGTTGCATGCCGTACGACGTGTTGAATCATTGCAGGTAATGAATGAATTATATTATACTGTAGACCTGCAGGTCTGTTTAGTAATGATTATGATGTCAAAGTTTCTCTATGTATAGTGCAGTCTGTATGGTTTGTTTTTTCTGTTTGAACTAGCTGTGGGGAATTGGAAAACAGAGCGATCTGTGATCAATTGGCCCTAGTTAATCAATTGACTAAATGCTAAAATGGACTGTTTCAGAATGTTTTAAACTCTCACGTCTGGGGCTGTGCACAGGACTTCAGCGTGCAATTGCGGCCTTGCCTTGGAGGTGTGGGCCATTAGAACTGCTTGCAGTGGCAGTGTTTGACAGCTTGGATTTTAACTTTGCTTAAATTGCTTTTCAGCGTCAATTGGTGTTCACGACAGTACAGTGCAGTTGCATGCCGTACGACGTGTTGAATCATTGCAGGTAATGAATGAATTATATTATACTGTAGACCTGCAGGTCTGTTTAGTAATGATTATGATGTCAAAGTTTCTCTATGTATAGTGCAGTCTGTATGGTTTGTTTTTTCTGTTTGAACTAGCTGTGGGGAATTGGAAAACAGAGCGATCTGTGATCAATTGGCCCTAGTTAATCAATTGACTAAATGCTAAAATGGACTGTTTCAGAATGTTTTAAACTCTCACGTCTGGGGCTGTGCACAGGACTTCAGCGTGCAATTGCGGCCTTGCCTTGGAGGTGTGGGCCATTAGAACTGCTTGCAGTGGCAGTGTTTGACAGCTTGGATTTTAACTTTGCTTAAATTGCTTTTCAGCGTCAATTGGTGTTCACGACAGTACAGTGCAGTTGCATGCCGTACGACGTGTTGAATCATTGCAGGTAATGAATGAATTATATTATACTGTAGACCTGCAGGTCTGTTTAGTAATGATTATGATGTCAAAGTTTCTCTATGTATAGTGCAGTCTGTATGGTTTGTTTTTTCTGTTTGAACTAGCTGTGGGGAATTGGAAAACAGAGCGATCTGTGATCAATTGGCCCTAGTTAATCAATTGACTAAATGCTAAAATGGACTGTTTCAGAATGTTTTAAACTCTCACGTCTGGGGCTGTGCACAGGACTTCAGCGTGCAATTGCGGCCTTGCCTTGGAGGTGTGGGCCATTAGAACTGCTTGCAGTGGCAGTGTTTGACAGCTTGGATTTTAACTTTGCTTAAATTGCTTTTCAGCGTCAATTGGTGTTCACGACAGTACAGTGCAGTTGCATGCCGTACGACGTGTTGAATCATTGCAGGTAATGAATGAATTATATTATACTGTAGACCTGCAGGTCTGTTTAGTAATGATTATGATGTCAAAGTTTCTCTATGTATAGTGCAGTCTGTATGGTTTGTTTTTTCTGTTTGAACTAGCTGTGGGGAATTGGAAAACAGAGCGATCTGTGATCAATTGGCCCTAGTTAATCAATTGACTAAATGCTAAAATGGACTGTTTCAGAATGTTTTAAACTCTCACGTCTGGGGCTGTGCACAGGACTTCAGCGTGCAATTGCGGCCTTGCCTTGGAGGTGTGGGCCATTAGAACTGCTTGCAGTGGCAGTGTTTGACAGCTTGGATTTTAACTTTGCTTAAATTGCTTTTCAGCGTCAATTGGTGTTCACGACAGTACAGTGCAGTTGCATGCCGTACGACGTGTTGAATCATTGCAGGTAATGAATGAATTATATTATACTGTAGACCTGCAGGTCTGTTTAGTAATGATTATGATGTCAAAGTTTCTCTATGTATAGTGCAGTCTGTATGGTTTGTTTTTTTCTGTTTGAACTAGCTGTGGGGAATTGGAAAACAGAGCGATCTGTGATCAATTGGCCCTAGTTAATCAATTGACTAAATGCTAAAATGGACTGTTTCAGAATGTTTTAAACTCTCACGTCTGGGGCTGTGCACAGGACTTCAGCGTGCAATTGCGGCCTTGCCTTGGAGGTGTGGGCCATTAGAACTGCTTGCAGTGGCAGTGTTTGACAGCTTGGATTTTAACTTTGCTTAAATTGCTTTTCAGCGTCAATTGGTGTTCACGACAGTACAGTGCAGTTGCATGCCGTACGACGTGTTGAATCATTGCAGGTAATGAATGAATTATATTATACTGTAGACCTGCAGGTCTGTTTAGTAATGATTATGATGTCAAAGTTTCTCTATGTATAGTGCAGTCTGTATGGTTTGTTTTTTTCTGTTTGAACTAGCTGTGGGGAATTGGAAAACAGAGCGATCTGTGATCAATTGGCCCTAGTTAATCAATTGACTAAATGCTAAAATGGACTGTTTCAGAATGTTTTAAACTCTCACGTCTGGGGCTGTGCACAGGACTTCAGCGTGCAATTGCGGCCTTGCCTTGGAGGTGTGGGCCATTAGAACTGCTTGCAGTGGCAGTGTTTGACAGCTTGGATTTTAACTTTGCTTAAATTGCTTTTCAGCGTCAATTGGTGTTCACGACAGTACAGTGCAGTTGCATGCCGTACGACGTGTTGAATCATTGCAGGTAATGAATGAATTATATTATACTGTAGACCTGCAGGTCTGTTTAGTAATGATTATGATGTCAAAGTTTCTCTATGTATAGTGCAGTCTGTATGGTTTGTTTTTTTCTGTTTGAACTAGCTGTGGGGAATTGGAAAACAGAGCGATCTGTGATCAATTGGCCCTAGTTAATCAATTGACTAAATGCTAAAATGGACTGTTTCAGAATGTTTTAAACTCTCACGTCTGGGGCTGTGCACAGGACTTCAGCGTGCAATTGCGGCCTTGCCTTGGAGGTGTGGGCCATTAGAACTGCTTGCAGTGGCAGTGTTTGACAGCTTGGATTTTAACTTTGCTTAAATTGCTTTTCAGCGTCAATTGGTGTTCACGACAGTACAGTGCAGTTGCATGCCGTACGACGTGTTGAATCATTGCAGGTAATGAATGAATTATATTATACTGTAGACCTGCAGGTCTGTTTAGTAATGATTATGATGTCAAAGTCTCTCTATGTATAGTGCAGTCTGTATGGTTTGTTTTTTTCTGTTTGAACTAGCTGTGGGGAATTGGAAAACAGAGCGATCTGTGATCAATTGGCCCTAGTTAATCAATTGACTAAATGCTAAAATGGACTGTTTCAGAATGTTTTAAACTCTCACGTCTGGGGCTGTGCACAGGACTTCAGCGTGCAATTGCGGCCTTGCCTTGGAGGTGTGGGCCATTAGAACTGCTTGCAGTGGCAGTGTTTGACAGCTTGGATTTTAACTTTGCTTAAATTGCTTTTCAGCGTCAATTGGTGTTCACGACAGTACAGTGCAGTTGCATGCCGTACGACGTGTTGAATCATTGCAGGTAATGAATGAATTATATTATACTGTAGACCTGCAGGTCTGTTTAGTAATGATTATGATGTCAAAGTTTCTCTATGTATAGTGCAGTCTGTATGGTTTGTTTTTTTCTGTTTGAACTAGCTGTGGGGAATTGGAAAACAGAGCGATCTGTGATCAATTGGCCCTAGTTAATCAATTGACTAAATGCTAAAATGGACTGTTTCAGAATGTTTTAAACTCTCACGTCTGGGGCTGTGCACAGGACTTCAGCGTGCAATTGCGGCCTTGCCTTGGAGGTGTGGGCCATTAGAACTGCTTGCAGTGGCAGTGTTTGACAGCTTGGATTTTAACTTTGCTTAAATTGCTTTTCAGCGTCAATTGGTGTTCACGACAGTACAGTGCAGTTGCATGCCGTACGACGTGTTGAATCATTGCAGGTAATGAATGAATTATATTATACTGTAGACCTGCAGGTCTGTTTAGTAATGATTATGATGTCAAAGTTTCTCTATGTATAGTGCAGTCTGTATGGTTTGTTTTTTTCTGTTTGAACTAGCTGTGGGGAATTGGAAAACAGAGCGATCTGTGATCAATTGGCCCTAGTTAATCAATTGACTAAATGCTAAAATGGACTGTTTCAGAATGTTTTAAACTCTCACGTCTGGGGCTGTGCACAGGACTTCAGCGTGCAATTGCGGCCTTGCCTTGGAGGTGTGGGCCATTAGAACTGCTTGCAGTGGCAGTGTTTGACAGCTTGGATTTTAACTTTGCTTAAATTGCTTTTCAGCGTCAATTGGTGTTCACGACAGTACAGTGCAGTTGCATGCCGTACGACGTGTTGAATCATTGCAGGTAATGAATGAATTATATTATACTGTAGACCTGCAGGTCTGTTTAGTAATGATTATGATGTCAAAGTTTCTCTATGTATAGTGCAGTCTGTATGGTTTGTTTTTTCTGTTTGAACTAGCTGTGGGGAATTGGAAAACAGAGCGATCTGTGATCAATTGGCCCTAGTTAATCAATTGACTAAATGCTAAAATGGACTGTTTCAGAATGTTTTAAACTCTCACGTCTGGGGCTGTGCACAGGACTTCAGCGTGCAATTGCGGCCTTGCCTTGGAGGTGTGGGCCATTAGAACTGCTTGCAGTGGCAGTGTTTGACAGCTTGGATTTTAACTTTGCTTAAATTGCTTTTCAGCGTCAATTGGTGTTCACGACAGTACAGTGCAGTTGCATGCCGTACGACGTGTTGAATCATTGCAGGTAATGAATGAATTATATTATACTGTAGACCTGCAGGTCTGTTTAGTAATGATTATGATGTCAAAGTTTCTCTATGTATAGTGCAGTCTGTATGGTTTGTTTTTTCTGTTTGAACTAGCTGTGGGGAATTGGAAAACAGAGCGATCTGTGATCAATTGGCCCTAGTTAATCAATTGACTAAATGCTAAAATGGACTGTTTCAGAATGTTTTAAACTCTCACGTCTGGGGCTGTGCACAGGACTTCAGCGTGCAATTGCGGCCTTGCCTTGGAGGTGTGGGCCATTAGAACTGCTTGCAGTGGCAGTGTTTGACAGCTTGGATTTTAACTTTGCTTAAATTGCTTTTCAGCGTCAATTGGTGTTCACGACAGTACAGTGCAGTTGCATGCCGTACGACGTGTTGAATCATTGCAGGTAATGAATGAATTATATTATACTGTAGACCTGCAGGTCTGTTTAGTAATGATTATGATGTCAAAGTTTCTCTATGTATAGTGCAGTCTGTATGGTTTGTTTTTTCTGTTTGAACTAGCTGTGGGGAATTGGAAAACAGAGCGATCTGTGATCAATTGGCCCTAGTTAATCAATTGACTAAATGCTAAAATGGACTGTTTCAGAATGTTTTAAACTCTCACGTCTGGGGCTGTGCACAGGACTTCAGCGTGCAATTGCGGCCTTGCCTTGGAGGTGTGGGCCATTAGAACTGCTTGCAGTGGCAGTGTTTGACAGCTTGGATTTTAACTTTGCTTAAATTGCTTTTCAGCGTCAATTGGTGTTCACGACAGTACAGTGCAGTTGCATGCCGTACGACGTGTTGAATCATTGCAGGTAATGAATGAATTATATTATACTGTAGACCTGCAGGTCTGTTTAGTAATGATTATGATGTCAAAGTTTCTCTATGTATAGTGCAGTCTGTATGGTTTGTTTTTTTCTGTTTGAACTAGCTGTGGGGAATTGGAAAACAGAGCGATCTGTGATCAATTGGCCCTAGTTAATCAATTGACTAAATGCTAAAATGGACTGTTTCAGAATGTTTTAAACTCTCACGTCTGGGGCTGTGCACAGGACTTCAGCGTGCAATTGCGGCCTTGCCTTGGAGGTGTGGGCCATTAGAACTGCTTGCAGTGGCAGTGTTTGACAGCTTGGATTTTAACTTTGCTTAAATTGCTTTTCAGCGTCAATTGGTGTTCACGACAGTACAGTGCAGTTGCATGCCGTACGACGTGTTGAATCATTGCAGGTAATGAATGAATTATATTATACTGTAGACCTGCAGGTCTGTTTAGTAATGATTATGATGTCAAAGTTTCTCTATGTATAGTGCAGTCTGTATGGTTTGTTTTTTCTGTTTGAACTAGCTGTGGGGAATTGGAAAACAGAGCGATCTGTGATCAATTGGCCCTAGTTAATCAATTGACTAAATGCTAAAATGGACTGTTTCAGAATGTTTTAAACTCTCACGTCTGGGGCTGTGCACAGGACTTCAGCGTGCAATTGCGGCCTTGCCTTGGAGGTGTGGGCCATTAGAACTGCTTGCAGTGGCAGTGTTTGACAGCTTGGATTTTAACTTTGCTTAAATTGCTTTTCAGCGTCAATTGGTGTTCACGACAGTACAGTGCAGTTGCATGCCGTACGACGTGTTGAATCATTGCAGGTAATGAATGAATTATATTATACTGTAGACCTGCAGGTCTGTTTAGTAATGATTATGATGTCAAAGTTTCTCTATGTATAGTGCAGTCTGTATGGTTTGTTTTTTCTGTTTGAACTAGCTGTGGGGAATTGGAAAACAGAGCGATCTGTGATCAATTGGCCCTAGTTAATCAATTGACTAAATGCTAAAATGGACTGTTTCAGAATGTTTTAAACTCTCACGTCTGGGGCTGTGCACAGGACTTCAGCGTGCAATTGCGGCCTTGCCTTGGAGGTGTGGGCCATTAGAACTGCTTGCAGTGGCAGTGTTTGACAGCTTGGATTTTAACTTTGCTTAAATTGCTTTTCAGCGTCAATTGGTGTTCACGACAGTACAGTGCAGTTGCATGCCGTACGACGTGTTGAATCATTGCAGGTAATGAATGAATTATATTATACTGTAGACCTGCAGGTCTGTTTAGTAATGATTATGATGTCAAAGTTTCTCTATGTATAGTGCAGTCTGTATGGTTTGTTTTTTCTGTTTGAACTAGCTGTGGGGAATTGGAAAACAGAGCGATCTGTGATCAATTGGCCCTAGTTAATCAATTGACTAAATGCTAAAATGGACTGTTTCAGAATGTTTTAAACTCTCACGTCTGGGGCTGTGCACAGGACTTCAGCGTGCAATTGCGGCCTTGCCTTGGAGGTGTGGGCCATTAGAACTGCTTGCAGTGGCAGTGTTTGACAGCTTGGATTTTAACTTTGCTTAAA
This sequence comes from Metridium senile, assembly GCA_949775045.1. Taxonomy (NCBI): domain Eukaryota; kingdom Metazoa; phylum Cnidaria; class Anthozoa; order Actiniaria; family Metridiidae; genus Metridium; species Metridium senile. The sequence goes on from CATKSA010000231.1 coordinate 13,563, forward strand.
TTGCTTTTCAGCGTCAATTGGTGTTCACGACAGTACAGTGCAGTTGCATGCCGTACGACGTGTTGAATCATTGCAGGTAATGAATGAATTATATTATACTGTAGACCTGCAGGTCTGTTTAGTAATGATTATGATGTCAAAGTTTCTCTATGTATAGTGCAGTCTGTATGGTTTGTTTTTTTCTGTTTGAACTAGCTGTGGGGAATTGGAAAACAGAGCGATCTGTGATCAATTGGCCCTAGTTAATCAATTGACTAAATGCTAAAATGGACTGTTTCAGAATGTTTTAAACTCTCACGTCTGGGGCTGTGCACAGGACTTCAGCGTGCAATTGCGGCCTTGCCTTGGAGGTGTGGGCCATTAGAACTGCTTGCAGTGGCAGTGTTTGACAGCTTGGATTTTAACTTTGCTTAAATTGCTTTTCAGCGTCAATTGGTGTTCACGACAGTACAGTGCAGTTGCATGCCGTACGACGTGTTGAATCATTGCAGGTAATGAATGAATTATATTATACTGTAGACCTGCAGGTCTGTTTAGTAATGATTATGATGTCAAAGTTTCTCTATGTATAGTGCAGTCTGTATGGTTTGTTTTTTTCTGTTTGAACTAGCTGTGGGGAATTGGAAAACAGAGCGATCTGTGATCAATTGGCCCTAGTTAATCAATTGACTAAATGCTAAAATGGACTGTTTCAGAATGTTTTAAACTCTCACGTCTGGGGCTGTGCACAGGACTTCAGCGTGCAATTGCGGCCTTGCCTTGGAGGTGTGGGCCATTAGAACTGCTTGCAGTGGCAGTGTTTGACAGCTTGGATTTTAACTTTGCTTAAATTGCTTTTCAGCGTCAATTGGTGTTCACGACAGTACAGTGCAGTTGCATGCCGTACGACGTGTTGAATCATTGCAGGTAATGAATGAATTATATTATACTGTAGACCTGCAGGTCTGTTTAGTAATGATTATGATGTCAAAGTTTCTCTATGTATAGTGCAGTCTGTATGGTTTGTTTTTTTCTGTTTGAACTAGCTGTGGGGAATTGGAAAACAGAGCGATCTGTGATCAATTGGCCCTAGTTAATCAATTGACTAAATGCTAAAATGGACTGTTTCAGAATGTTTTAAACTCTCACGTCTGGGGCTGTGCACAGGACTTCAGCGTGCAATTGCGGCCTTGCCTTGGAGGTGTGGGCCATTAGAACTGCTTGCAGTGGCAGTGTTTGACAGCTTGGATTTTAACTTTGCTTAAATTGCTTTTCAGCGTCAATTGGTGTTCACGACAGTACAGTGCAGTTGCATGCCGTACGACGTGTTGAATCATTGCAGGTAATGAATGAATTATATTATACTGTAGACCTGCAGGTCTGTTTAGTAATGATTATGATGTCAAAGTCTCTCTATGTATAGTGCAGTCTGTATGGTTTGTTTTTTTCTGTTTGAACTAGCTGTGGGGAATTGGAAAACAGAGCGATCTGTGATCAATTGGCCCTAGTTAATCAATTGACTAAATGCTAAAATGGACTGTTTCAGAATGTTTTAAACTCTCACGTCTGGGGCTGTGCACAGGACTTCAGCGTGCAATTGCGGCCTTGCCTTGGAGGTGTGGGCCATTAGAACTGCTTGCAGTGGCAGTGTTTGACAGCTTGGATTTTAACTTTGCTTAAATTGCTTTTCAGCGTCAATTGGTGTTCACGACAGTACAGTGCAGTTGCATGCCGTACGACGTGTTGAATCATTGCAGGTAATGAATGAATTATATTATACTGTAGACCTGCAGGTCTGTTTAGTAATGATTATGATGTCAAAGTTTCTCTATGTATAGTGCAGTCTGTATGGTTTGTTTTTTTCTGTTTGAACTAGCTGTGGGGAATTGGAAAACAGAGCGATCTGTGATCAATTGGCCCTAGTTAATCAATTGACTAAATGCTAAAATGGACTGTTTCAGAATGTTTTAAACTCTCACGTCTGGGGCTGTGCACAGGACTTCAGCGTGCAATTGCGGCCTTGCCTTGGAGGTGTGGGCCATTAGAACTGCTTGCAGTGGCAGTGTTTGACAGCTTGGATTTTAACTTTGCTTAAATTGCTTTTCAGCGTCAATTGGTGTTCACGACAGTACAGTGCAGTTGCATGCCGTACGACGTGTTGAATCATTGCAGGTAATGAATGAATTATATTATACTGTAGACCTGCAGGTCTGTTTAGTAATGATTATGATGTCAAAGTTTCTCTATGTATAGTGCAGTCTGTATGGTTTGTTTTTTCTGTTTGAACTAGCTGTGGGGAATTGGAAAACAGAGCGATCTGTGATCAATTGGCCCTAGTTAATCAATTGACTAAATGCTAAAATGGACTGTTTCAGAATGTTTTAAACTCTCACGTCTGGGGCTGTGCACAGGACTTCAGCGTGCAATTGCGGCCTTGCCTTGGAGGTGTGGGCCATTAGAACTGCTTGCAGTGGCAGTGTTTGACAGCTTGGATTTTAACTTTGCTTAAATTGCTTTTCAGCGTCAATTGGTGTTCACGACAGTACAGTGCAGTTGCATGCCGTACGACGTGTTGAATCATTGCAGGTAATGAATGAATTATATTATACTGTAGACCTGCAGGTCTGTTTAGTAATGATTATGATGTCAAAGTTTCTCTATGTATAGTGCAGTCTGTATGGTTTGTTTTTTCTGTTTGAACTAGCTGTGGGGAATTGGAAAACAGAGCGATCTGTGATCAATTGGCCCTAGTTAATCAATTGACTAAATGCTAAAATGGACTGTTTCAGAATGTTTTAAACTCTCACGTCTGGGGCTGTGCACAGGACTTCAGCGTGCAATTGCGGCCTTGCCTTGGAGGTGTGGGCCATTAGAACTGCTTGCAGTGGCAGTGTTTGACAGCTTGGATTTTAACTTTGCTTAAATTGCTTTTCAGCGTCAATTGGTGTTCACGACAGTACAGTGCAGTTGCATGCCGTACGACG
>CATKSA010000232.1:0-26119 GCA_949775045.1 Metridium senile
GGGTGCAAAAGGGAACAATCGTCCCTTATGTAACCTTTGTTCATAGGTGAACAAAGGTCCCTAATGTAACTTTGTGATCCTTTTTGTAACCTTACCATGGGTGCAAAAGGGAACAACGGTCCCTTATGTAACCTTTGTTCATAGGTGAACAAAGGTCCCTAATGTAACTTTGTGATCCCTTTTGTATCCTTACCATGGGTGCAAAAGGGAACAATCGTCCCTTATGTAACCTTTGTTCATAGGTGAACAAAGGTCCCTAATGTAACTTTGTGATCCCTTTTGTAACCTTACCATGGGTGCAAAAGGGAACAATCGCCCCTTATGTAACCTTTGTTCATAGGTGAACAAAGGTCCCTAATGTAACTTTGTGATCCCTTTTGTAATCTTACCATGGGTGCAAAAGGGAACAATCGTCCCTTATGTAAACTTTGTTCATAGGTGAACAAAGGTTGTTCATAGGTGAACAAAGGTCCCTAATGTAACTTTGTGATCCCTTTTGTAACCTTACCATGGGTGCAAAAGGGAACAACGGTCCCTTAAGTAACCTTTGTTCATAGGTGAACAAAGGTCCCTAATGTAACTTTGTGATCCCTTTTGTAACCTTACCATGGTAGCAAAGGGGAACAATCGTCCCTTATGTAACCTTTGTTCATAGGTGAACAAAGGTCCCTAATGTAACTTTGTGATCCCTTTTGTAACCTTACCATGGGTGCAAAAGGGAACAATCGTCCCTTATGTAAACTTTGTTCATAGGTGAACAAAGGTCCCTAATGTAACTTTGTGATCCTTTTTGTAACCTTACCATGGGTGCAAAAGGGAACAACGGTCCCTTATGTAACCTTTGTTCATAGGTGAACAAAGGTCCCTAATGTAACTTTGTGATCCCTTTTGTAACCTTACCATGGGTGCAAAAGGGAACAATCGTCCCTTATGTAAACTTTGTTCATAGGTGAACAAAGGTCCCTAATGTAACTTTGTGATCCCTTTTGTAACCTTACCATGGGTGCAAAAGGGAACAATCGTCCCTTATGTAACCTTTGTTCATAGGTGAACAAAGGTCCCTCATGTAACTTTGTGATCCCTTTTGTAACCTTACCATGGGTGCAAAAGGGAACAATCGCCCCTTATGTAACCTTTGTTCATTGGTGAACAAAGGTCCCTAACGTAACTTTGTGATCCCTTTTGTAACCTTACCATGGGTGCAAAAGGGAACAATCGTCCCTTATGTAAACTTTGTTCATAGGTGAACAAAGGTCCCTAATGTAACTTTGTGATCCCTTTTGTAACCTTACCATGGGTGCAAAAGGGAACAATCGTCCCTTATGTAAACTTTGTTCATAGGTGAACAAAGGTCCCTAATGTAACTTTGTGATCCCTTTTGTAACCTTACCATGGGTGTAAAAGGGAACAATCGTCCCTTATGTAAACTTTGTTCATAGGTGAACAAAGGTCCCTAATGTAACTTTGTGATCCTTTTTGTAACCTTACCATTGGTGCAAAAGGGAACAACGGTCCCTTATGTAACCTTTGTTTATAGGTGAACAAAGGTCCCTAATGTAACTTTGTGATCCCTTTTGTAACCTTACCATGGGTGCAAAAGGGAACAATCGTCCCTTATGTAACCTTTGTTCATAGGTGAACAAAGGTCCCTAATGTAACTTTTTGATCCCTTTTGTAACCTTACCATGGGTGCAAAAGGGAACAATCGTCCCTTATGTAACCTTTGTTCATAGGTGAACAAAGGTCCCTAATGTAACTTTGTGATCCTTTTTGTAACCTTACCATGGGTGCAAAAGGGAACAACGGTCCCTTATGTAACCTTTGTTCATAGGTGAACAAAGGTCCCTAATGTAACTTTGTGATCCCTTTTGTAACCTTACCATGGTAGCAAAAGGGAACAATCGTCCCTTATGTAACCTTTGTTCATAGGTGAACAAAGGTCCCTAATGTAACTTTGTGATCCCTTTTGTAACCTTACCATGGGTGCAAAAGGGAACAATCGTCCCTTATGTAACCTTTGTTCATAGGTGAACAAAGGTCCCTAATGTAACTTTGTGATCCTTTTTGTAACCTTACCATGGGTGCAAAACGGAACAACGGTCCCTTATGTAACCTTTGTTCATAGGTGAACAAAGGTCCCTAATGTAACTTTGTGATCCCTTTTGTAACCTTACCATGGGTGCAAAAGGGAACAATCGTCCCTTATGTAACCTTTGTTCATAGGTGAACAAAGATCCCTAATGTAACTTTGTGATCCCTTTTGTAACCTTACCATGGGTGCAAAAGGGAACAATCGTCCCTTATGTAACCTTTGTTCATAGGTGAACAAAGGTCCCTAATGTAACTTTGTGATCCCTTTTGTAGCCTTACCATGGGTGCAAAAGGGAACAATCGTCCCTTATGTAACCTTTGTTCATAGGTGAACAAAGGTCCCTAATGTAACTTTGTGATCCTTTTTGTAACCTTACCATGGGTGCAAAAGGGAACAACGGTCCCTTATGTAACCTTTGTTCATAGGTGAACAAAGGTCCCTAATGTAACTTTGTGATCCCTTTTGTATCCTTACCATGGGTGCAAAAGGGAACAATCGTCCCTTATGTAACCTTTGTTCATAGGTGAACAAAGGTCCCTAATGTAACTTTGTGATCCCTTTTGTAACCTTACCATGGGTGCAAAAGGGAACAATCGCCCCTTATGTAACCTTTGTTCATAGGTGAACAAAGGTCCCTAATGTAACTTTGTGATCCCTTTTGTAATCTTACCATGGGTGCAAAAGGGAACAATCGTCCCTTATGTAAACTTTGTTCATAGGTGAACAAAGGTTGTTCATAGGTGAACAAAGGTCCCTAATGTAACTTTGTGATCCCTTTTGTAACCTTACCATGGGTGCAAAAGGGAACAACGGTCCCTTAAGTAACCTTTGTTCATAGGTGAACAAAGGTCCCTAATGTAACTTTGTGATCCCTTTTGTAACCTTACCATGGTAGCAAAGGGGAACAATCGTCCCTTATGTAACCTTTGTTCATAGGTGAACAAAGGTCCCTAATGTAACTTTGTGATCCCTTTTGTAACCTTACCATGGGTGCAAAAGGGAACAATCGTCCCTTATGTAAACTTTGTTCATAGGTGAACAAAGGTCCCTAATGTAACTTTGTGATCCTTTTTGTAACCTTACCATGGGTGCAAAAGGGAACAACGGTCCCTTATGTAACCTTTGTTCATAGGTGAACAAAGGTCCCTAATGTAACTTTGTGATCCCTTTTGTAACCTTACCATGGGTGCAAAAGGGAACAATCGTCCCTTATGTAAACTTTGTTCATAGGTGAACAAAGGTCCCTAATGTAACTTTGTGATCCCTTTTGTAACCTTACCATGGGTGCAAAAGGGAACAATCGTCCCTTATGTAACCTTTGTTCATAGGTGAACAAAGGTCCCTCATGTAACTTTGTGATCCCTTTTGTAACCTTACCATGGGTGCAAAAGGGAACAATCGCCCCTTATGTAACCTTTGTTCATTGGTGAACAAAGGTCCCTAACGTAACTTTGTGATCCCTTTTGTAACCTTACCATGGGTGCAAAAGGGAACAATCGTCCCTTATGTAAACTTTGTTCATAGGTGAACAAAGGTCCCTAATGTAACTTTGTGATCCCTTTTGTAACCTTACCATGGGTGCAAAAGGGAACAATCGTCCCTTATGTAAACTTTGTTCATAGGTGAACAAAGGTCCCTAATGTAACTTTGTGATCCCTTTTGTAACCTTACCATGGGTGTAAAAGGGAACAATCGTCCCTTATGTAAACTTTGTTCATAGGTGAACAAAGGTCCCTAATGTAACTTTGTGATCCTTTTTGTAACCTTACCATTGGTGCAAAAGGGAACAACGGTCCCTTATGTAACCTTTGTTTATAGGTGAACAAAGGTCCCTAATGTAACTTTGTGATCCCTTTTGTAACCTTACCATGGGTGCAAAAGGGAACAATCGTCCCTTATGTAACCTTTGTTCATAGGTGAACAAAGGTCCCTAATGTAACTTTTTGATCCCTTTTGTAACCTTACCATGGGTGCAAAAGGGAACAATCGTCCCTTATGTAACCTTTGTTCATAGGTGAACAAAGGTCCCTAATGTAACTTTGTGATCCCTTTTGTAACCTTACCATGGGTGCAAAAGGGAACAATCGTCCCTTATGTAACCTTTGTTCATAGGTGAACAAAGGTCCCTAATGTAACTTTGTGATCCCTTTTGTAACCTTACCATGGGTGCAAAAGGGAACAATCGTCCCTTATGTAACCTTTGTTCATAGGTGAACAAAGGTCCCTAATGTAACTTTGTGATCCCTTTTGTAACCTTACCATGGGTGCAAAAGGGAACAATCGTCCCTTATGTAACCTTTGTTCATAGGTGAACAAAGGTCCCTAATGTAACTTTGTGATCCTTTTTGTAACCTTACCATGGGTGCAAAAGGGAACAACGGTCCCTTATGTAACCTTTGTTCATAGGTGAACAAAGGTCCCTAATGTAACTTTGTGATCCCTTTTGTATCCTTACCATGGGTGCAAAAGGGAACAATCGTCCCTTATGTAACCTTTGTTCATAGGTGAACAAAGGTCCCTAATGTAACTTTGTGATCCCTTTTGTAACCTTACCATGGGTGCAAAAGGGAACAATCGCCCCTTATGTAACCTTTGTTCATAGGTGAACAAAGGTCCCTAATGTAACTTTGTGATCCCTTTTGTAATCTTACCATGGGTGCAAAAGGGAACAATCGTCCCTTATGTAAACTTTGTTCATAGGTGAACAAAGGTTGTTCATAGGTGAACAAAGGTCCCTAATGTAACTTTGTGATCCCTTTTGTAACCTTACCATGGGTGCAAAAGGGAACAACGGTCCCTTAAGTAACCTTTGTTCATAGGTGAACAAAGGTCCCTAATGTAACTTTGTGATCCCTTTTGTAACCTTACCATGGTAGCAAAGGGGAACAATCGTCCCTTATGTAACCTTTGTTCATAGGTGAACAAAGGTCCCTAATGTAACTTTGTGATCCCTTTTGTAACCTTACCATGGGTGCAAAAGGGAACAATCGTCCCTTATGTAAACTTTGTTCATAGGTGAACAAAGGTCCCTAATGTAACTTTGTGATCCTTTTTGTAACCTTACCATGGGTGCAAAAGGGAACAACGGTCCCTTATGTAACCTTTGTTCATAGGTGAACAAAGGTCCCTAATGTAACTTTGTGATCCCTTTTGTAACCTTACCATGGGTGCAAAAGGGAACAATCGTCCCTTATGTAAACTTTGTTCATAGGTGAACAAAGGTCCCTAATGTAACTTTGTGATCCCTTTTGTAACCTTACCATGGGTGCAAAAGGGAACAATCGTCCCTTATGTAACCTTTGTTCATAGGTGAACAAAGGTCCCTCATGTAACTTTGTGATCCCTTTTGTAACCTTACCATGGGTGCAAAAGGGAACAATCGCCCCTTATGTAACCTTTGTTCATTGGTGAACAAAGGTCCCTAACGTAACTTTGTGATCCCTTTTGTAACCTTACCATGGGTGCAAAAGGGAACAATCGTCCCTTATGTAAACTTTGTTCATAGGTGAACAAAGGTCCCTAATGTAACTTTGTGATCCCTTTTGTAACCTTACCATGGGTGCAAAAGGGAACAATCGTCCCTTATGTAAACTTTGTTCATAGGTGAACAAAGGTCCCTAATGTAACTTTGTGATCCCTTTTGTAACCTTACCATGGGTGTAAAAGGGAACAATCGTCCCTTATGTAAACTTTGTTCATAGGTGAACAAAGGTCCCTAATGTAACTTTGTGATCCTTTTTGTAACCTTACCATTGGTGCAAAAGGGAACAACGGTCCCTTATGTAACCTTTGTTTATAGGTGAACAAAGGTCCCTAATGTAACTTTGTGATCCCTTTTGTAACCTTACCATGGGTGCAAAAGGGAACAATCGTCCCTTATGTAACCTTTGTTCATAGGTGAACAAAGGTCCCTAATGTAACTTTTTGATCCCTTTTGTAACCTTACCATGGGTGCAAAAGGGAACAATCGTCCCTTATGTAACCTTTGTTCATAGGTGAACAAAGGTCCCTAATGTAACTTTGTGATCCCTTTTGTAACCTTACCATGGGTGCAAAAGGAACAATCGTCCCTTATGTAACCTTTGTTCATAGGTGAACAAAGGTCCCTAAGGTAACTTTGTGATCCTTTTTGTAACCTTACCATGGGTGCAAAAGGGAACAATCGTCCCTTATGTAACCTTTGTTCATAGGTGAACAAAGGTCCCTAATGTAACTTTGTGATCCTTTTTGTAACCTTACCATGGGTGCAAAAGGGAACAACGGCCCCTTATGTAACCTTTGTTCATAGGTGAACAAAGGTCCCTAATGTAACTTTGTGATCCTTTTTGTAACCTTACCAATGGTTGCAAAAGGGAACAATCGTCCCTTATGTAACCTTTGTTCAAAGGTGAACAAAGGTCCCTAATGTAACTTTGTGATCCTTTTTGTAACCTTACCATGGGTGCAAAAGGGAACAACGGTCCCTTATGTAACCTTTGTTCATAGGTGAACAAAGGTCCCTAATGTAACTTTGTGATCCTTTTTGTAACCTTACCATGGGTGCAAAAGGGAACAACGGTCCCTTATGTAACCTTTGTTCATAGGTGAACAAAGGTCCCTAATGTAACTTTGTGATCCCTTTTGTAACCTTACCATGGTAGCAAAAGGGAACAATCGTCCCTTATGTAACCTTTGTTCATAGGTGAACAAAGGTCCCTAATGTAACTTTGTGATCCCTTTTGTAACCTTACCATGGGTGCAAAAGGGAACAATCGTCCCTTATGTAACCTTTGTTCATAGGTGAACAAAGGTCCCTAATGTAACTTTGTGATCCTTTTTGTAACCTTACCATGGTAGCAAAGGGGAACAATCGTCCCTTATGTAACCTTTGTTCATAGGTGAACAAAGGTCCCTAATGTAACTTTGTGATCCCTTTTGTAACCTTACCATGGGTGCAAAAGGGAACAATCGTCCCTTATGTAAACTTTGTTCATAGGTGAACAAAGGTCCCTAATGTAACTTTGTGATCCTTTTTGTAACCTTACCATGGGTGCAAAAGGGAACAACGGTCCCTTATGTAACCTTTGTTCATAGGTGAACAAAGGTCCCTAATGTAACTTTGTGATCCCTTTTGTAACCTTACCATGGGTGCAAAAGGGAACAATCGTCCCTTATGTAAACTTTGTTCATAGGTGAACAAAGGTCCCTAATGTAACTTTGTGATCCCTTTTGTAACCTTACCATGGGTGCAAAAGGGAACAATCGTCCCTTATGTAACCTTTGTTCATAGGTGAACAAAGGTCCCTCATGTAACTTTGTGATCCCTTTTGTAACCTTACCATGGGTGCAAAAGGGAACAATCGCCCCTTATGTAACCTTTGTTCATTGGTGAACAAAGGTCCCTAACGTAACTTTGTGATCCCTTTTGTAACCTTACCATGGGTGCAAAAGGGAACAATCGTCCCTTATGTAAACTTTGTTCATAGGTGAACAAAGGTCCCTAATGTAACTTTGTGATCCCTTTTGTAACCTTACCATGGGTGCAAAAGGGAACAATCGTCCCTTATGTAAACTTTGTTCATAGGTGAACAAAGGTCCCTAATGTAACTTTGTGATCCCTTTTGTAACCTTACCATGGGTGTAAAAGGGAACAATCGTCCCTTATGTAAACTTTGTTCATAGGTGAACAAAGGTCCCTAATGTAACTTTGTGATCCTTTTTGTAACCTTACCATTGGTGCAAAAGGGAACAACGGTCCCTTATGTAACCTTTGTTTATAGGTGAACAAAGGTCCCTAATGTAACTTTGTGATCCCTTTTGTAACCTTACCATGGGTGCAAAAGGGAACAATCGTCCCTTATGTAACCTTTGTTCATAGGTGAACAAAGGTCCCTAATGTAACTTTTTGATCCCTTTTGTAACCTTACCATGGGTGCAAAAGGGAACAATCGTCCCTTATGTAACCTTTGTTCATAGGTGAACAAAGGTCCCTAATGTAACTTTGTGATCCCTTTTGTAACCTTACCATGGGTGCAAAAGGAACAATCGTCCCTTATGTAACCTTTGTTCATAGGTGAACAAAGGTCCCTAAGGTAACTTTGTGATCCTTTTTGTAACCTTACCATGGGTGCAAAAGGGAACAATCGTCCCTTATGTAACCTTTGTTCATAGGTGAACAAAGGTCCCTAATGTAACTTTGTGATCCTTTTTGTAACCTTACCATGGGTGCAAAAGGGAACAACGGCCCCTTATGTAACCTTTGTTCATAGGTGAACAAAGGTCCCTAATGTAACTTTGTGATCCTTTTTGTAACCTTACCAATGGTTGCAAAAGGGAACAATCGTCCCTTATGTAACCTTTGTTCAAAGGTGAACAAAGGTCCCTAATGTAACTTTGTGATCCTTTTTGTAACCTTACCATGGGTGCAAAAGGGAACAACGGTCCCTTATGTAACCTTTGTTCATAGGTGAACAAAGGTCCCTAATGTAACTTTGTGATCCTTTTTGTAACCTTACCATGGGTGCAAAAGGGAACAACGGTCCCTTATGTAACCTTTGTTCATAGGTGAACAAAGGTCCCTAATGTAACTTTGTGATCCCTTTTGTAACCTTACCATGGTAGCAAAAGGGAACAATCGTCCCTTATGTAACCTTTGTTCATAGGTGAACAAAGGTCCCTAATGTAACTTTGTGATCCCTTTTGTAACCTTACCATGGGTGCAAAAGGGAACAATCGTCCCTTATGTAACCTTTGTTCATAGGTGAACAAAGGTCCCTAATGTAACTTTGTGATCCTTTTTGTAACCTTACCATGGGTGCAAAAGGGAACAATCGTCCCTTATGTAACCTTTGTTCATAGGTGAACAAAGGTCCCTAATGTAACTTTGTGAACCTTTTTGTAACCTTACCATGGGTGCAAAAGGGAACAACGGCCCCTTATGTAACCTTTGTTCATAGGTGAACAAAGGTCCCTAATGTAACTTTGTGATCCTTTTTGTAACCTTACCAATGGTTGCAAAAGGGAACAATCGTCCCTTATGTAACCTTTGTTCAAAGGTGAACAAAGGTCCCTAATGTAACTTTGTGATCCTTTTTGTAACCTTACCATGGGTGCAAAAGGGAACAACGGTCCCTTATGTAACCTTTGTTCATAGGTGAACAAAGGTCCCTAATGTAACTTTGTGATCCTTTTTGTAACCTTACCATGGGTGCAAAAGGGAACAACGGTCCCTTATGTAACCTTTGTTCATAGGTGAACAAAGGTCCCTAATGTAACTTTGTGATCCCTTTTGTAACCTTACCATGGTAGCAAAAGGGAACAATCGTCCCTTATGTAACCTTTGTTCATAGGTGAACAAAGGTCCCTAATGTAACTTTGTGATCCCTTTTGTAACCTTACCATGGGTGCAAAAGGGAACAATCGTCCCTTATGTAACCTTTGTTCATAGGTGAACAAAGGTCCCTAATGTAACTTTGTGATCCTTTTTGTAACCTTACCATGGGTGCAAAACGGAACAACGGTCCCTTATGTAACCTTTGTTCATAGGTGAACAAAGGTCCCTAATGTAACTTTGTGATCCCTTTTGTAACCTTACCATGGGTGCAAAAGGGAACAATCGTCCCTTATGTAACCTTTGTTCATAGGTGAACAAAGATCCCTAATGTAACTTTGTGATCCCTTTTGTAACCTTACCATGGGTGCAAAAGGGAACAATCGTCCCTTATGTAACCTTTGTTCATAGGTGAACAAAGGTCCCTAATGTAACTTTGTGATCCCTTTTGTAACCTTACCATGGGTGCAAAAGGGAACAACGGTCCCTTAAGTAACCTTTGTTCATAGGTGAACAAAGGTCCTTAATGTAACTTTGTGATCCCTTTTGTAACCTTACCATGGTAGCAAAGGGGAACAATCGTCCCTTATGTAACCTTTGTTCATAGGTGAACAAAGGTCCCTAATGTAACTTTGTGATCCCTTTTGTAACCTTACCATGGGTGCAAAAGGGAACAATCGTCCCTTATGTAAACTTTGTTCATAGGTGAACAAAGGTCCCTAATGTAACTTTGTGATCCTTTTTGTAACCTTACCATGGGTGCAAAAGGGAACAACGGTCCCTTATGTAACCTTTGTTCATAGGTGAACAAAGGTCCCTAATGTAACTTTGTGATCCCTTTTGTAACCTTACCATGGGTGCAAAAGGGAACAATCGTCCCTTATGTAAACTTTGTTCATAGGTGAACAAAGGTCCCTAATGTAACTTTGTGATCCCTTTTGTAACCTTACCATGGGTGCAAAAGGGAACAATCGTCCCTTATGTAACCTTTGTTCATAGGTGAACAAAGGTCCCTCATGTAACTTTGTGATCCCTTTTGTAACCTTACCATGGGTGCAAAAGGGAACAATCGCCCCTTATGTAACCTTTGTTCATTGGTGAACAAAGGTCCCTAATGTAACTTTGTGATCCCTTTTGTAACCTTACCATGGGTGCAAAAGGGAACAATCGTCCCTTATGTAAACTTTGTTCATAGGTGAACAAAGGTCCCTAATGTAACTTTGTGATCCCTTTTGTAACCTTACCATGGGTGCAAAAGGGAACAATCGTCCCTTATGTAATCTTTGTTCATAGGTGAACAAAGGTCCCTAATGTAACTTTGTGATCCTTTTTGTAACCTTACCATGGGTGCAAAAGGCAACAATCGTCCCTTATGTAACCTTTGTTCATAGGTGAACAAAGGTCCCTAATGTAAATTTTTGATCCCTTTTGTAACCTTACCATGGGTGCAAAAGGGAACAATCGTCCCTTATGTAACCTTTGTTCATAGGTGAACAAAGGTCCCTAATGTAACTTTGTGATCCCTTTTGTAACCTTACCATGGGTGCAAAAGGAACAATCGTCCCTTATGTAACCTTTGTTCATAGGTGAACAAAGGTCCCTAAGGTAACTTTGTGATCCTTTTTGTAACCTTATCATGGGTGCAAAAGGGAACAATCGTCCCTTATGTAACCTTTGTTCATAGGTGAACAAAGGTCCCTAATGTAACTTTGTGATCCTTTTTGTAACCTTACCATGGGTGCAAAAGGCAACAACGGCCCCTTATGTAACCTTTGTTCATAGGTGAACAAAGGTCCCTAATGTAACTTTGTGATCCTTTTTGTAACCTTACCATGGGTGCAAAAGGGAACAACGGTCCCTTATGTAACCTTTGTTCATAGGTGAACAAAGGTCCCTAATGTAACTTTGTGATCCTTTTTGTAACCTTACCATGGGTGCAAAAGGGAACAACGGTCCCTTATGTAACCTTTGTTCATAGGTGAACAAAGGTCCCTAATGTAACTTTGTGATCCCTTTTGTAACCTTACCATGGTAGCAAAAGGGAACAATCGTCCCTTATGTAACCTTTGTTCATAGGTGAACAAAGGTCCCTAATGTAACTTTGTGATCCCTTTTGTAACCTTACCATGGGTGCAAAAGGGAACAATCGTCCCTTATGTAACCTTTGTTCATAGGTGAACAAAGGTCCCTAATGTAACTTTGTGATCCTTTTTGTAACCTTACCATGGGTGCAAAACGGAACAACGGTCCCTTATGTAACCTTTGTTCATAGGTGAACAAAGGTCCCTAATGTAACTTTGTGATCCCTTTTGTAACCTTACCATGGGTGCAAAAGGGAACAATCGTCCCTTATGTAACCTTTGTTCATAGGTGAACAAAGGTCCCTAATGTAACTTTGTGATCCCTTTTGTAACCTTACCATGGGTGCAAAAGGGAACAATCGTCCCTTATGTAAACTTTGTTCATAGGTGAACAAAGGTCCCTAATGTAACTTTGTGATCCTTTTTGTAACCTTACCATGGGTGCAAAAGGGAACAACGGTCCCTTATGTAACCTTTGTTCATAGGTGGACAAAGGTCCCTAATGTAACTTTGTGATCCCTTTTGTAACCTTACCATGGGTGCAAAAGGGAACAATCGTCCCTTATGTAACCTTTGTTCATAGGTGAACAAAGGTCCCTAATGTAACTTTGTGATCCTTTTTGTAACCTTACCATGGGTGCAAAACGGAACAACGGTCCCTTATGTAACCTTTGTTCATAGGTGAACAAAGGTCCCTAATGTAACTTTGTGATCCCTTTTGTAACCTTACCATGGGTGCAAAAGGGAACAATCGTCCCTTATGTAACCTTTGTTCATAGGTGAACAAAGGTCCCTAATGTAACTTTGTGATCCCTTTTGTAACCTTACCATGGGTGCAAAAGGGAACAATCGTCCCTTATGTAAACTTTGTTCATAGGTGAACAAAGGTCCCTAATGTAACTTTGTGATCCTTTTTGTAACCTTACCATGGGTGCAAAAGGGAACAACGGTCCCTTATGTAACCTTTGTTCATAGGTGGACAAAGGTCCCTAATGTAACTTTGTGATCCCTTTTGTAACCTTACCATGGGTGCAAAAGGGAACAATCGTCCCTTATGTAAACTTTGTTCATAGGTGAACAAAGGTCCCTAATGTAACTTTGTGATCCTTTTTGTAACCTTACCATGGGTGCAAAACGGAACAACGGTCCCTTATGTAACCTTTGTTCATAGGTGAACAAAGGTCCCTAATGTAACTTTGTGATCCCTTTTGTAACCTTACCATGGGTGCAAAAGGGAACAATCGTCCCTTATGTAACCTTTGTTCATAGGTGAACAAAGGTCCCTAATGTAACTTTGTGATCCCTTTTGTAACCTTACCATGGGTGCAAAAGGGAACAATCGTCCCTTATGTAAACTTTGTTCATAGGTGAACAAAGGTCCCTAATGTAACTTTGTGATCCTTTTTGTAACCTTACCATGGGTGCAAAAGGGAACAACGGTCCCTTATGTAACCTTTGTTCATAGGTGGACAAAGGTCCCTAATGTAACTTTGTGATCCCTTTTGTAACCTTACCATGGGTGCAAAAGGGAACAATCGTCCCTTATGTAAACTTTGTTCATAGGTGAACAAAGGTCCCTAATGTAACTTTGTGATCCCTTTTGTAACCTTACCATGGGTGCAAAAGGGAACAATCGTCCCTTATGTAACCTTTGTTCATAGGTGAACAAAGGTCCCTCATGTAACTTTGTGATCCCTTTTGTAACCTTACCATGGGTGCAAAAGGGAACAATCGCCCCTTATGTAACCTTTGTTCATTGGTGAACAAAGGTCCCTAATGTAACTTTGTGATCCCTTTTGTAACCTTACCATGGGTGCAAAAGGGAACAATCGTCCCTTATGTAAACTTTGTTCATAGGTGAACAAAGGTCCCTAATGTAACTTTGTGATCCCTTTTGTAACCTTACCATGGGTGCAAAAGGGAACAATCGTCCCTTATGTAAACTTTGTTCATAGGTGAACAAAGGTCCCTAATGTAACTTTGTGATCTCTTTTGTAACCTTACCATGGGTGCAAAAGGGAACAATCGTCCCTTATGTAAACTTTGTTCATAGGTGAACAAAGGTCCCTAATGTAACTTTGTGATCCTTTTTGTAACCTTACCATTGGTGCAAAAGGGAACAACGGTCCCTTATGTAACCTTTGTTTATAGGTGAACAAAGGTCCCTAATGTAACTTTGTGATCCCTTTTGTAACCTTACCATGGGTGCAAAAGGGAACAATCGTCCCTTATGTAAACTTTGTTCATAGGTGAACAAAGGTCACTAATGTAACTTTGTGATCCTTTTTGTAACCTTACCATGGGTGCAAAAGGGAACAATCGTCCCTTATGTAACCTTTGTTCATAGGTGAACAAAGGTCCCTAATGTAACTTTTTGATCCCTTTTGTAACCTTACCATGGGTGCAAAAGGGAACAATCGTCCCTTATGTAACCTTTGTTCATAGGTGAACAAAGGTCCCTAATGTAACTTTGTGATCCCTTTTGTAACCTTACCATGGGTGCAAAAGGAACAATCGTCCCTTATGTAACCTTTGTTCATAGGTGAACAAAGGTCCCTAAGGTAACTTTGTGATCCTTTTTGTAACCTTATCATGGGTGCAAAAGGGAACAATCGTCCCTTATGTAACCTTTGTTCATAGGTGAACAAAGGTCCCTAATGTAACTTTGTGATCCTTTTTGTAACCTTACCATGGGTGCAAAAGGGAACAACGGCCCCTTATGTAACCTTTGTTCATAGGTGAACAAAGGTCCCTAATGTAACTTTGTGATCCTTTTTGTAACCTTACCAATGGTTGCAAAAGGGAACAATCGTCCCTTATGTAACCTTTGTTCAAAGGTGAACAAAGGTCCCTAATGTAACTTTGTGATCCTTTTTGTAACCTTACCATGGGTGCAAAAGGGAACAACGGTCCCTTATGTAACCTTTGTTCATAGGTGAACAAAGGTCCCTAATGTAACTTTGTGATCCTTTTTGTAACCTTACCATGGGTGCAAAAGGGAACAACGGTCCCTTATGTAACCTTTGTTCATAGGTGAACAAAGGTCCCTAATGTAACTTTGTGATCCCTTTTGTAACCTTACCATGGTAGCAAAAGGGAACAATCGTCCCTTATGTAACCTTTGTTCATAGGTGAACAAAGGTCCCTAATGTAACTTTGTGATCCCTTTTGTAACCTTACCATGGGTGCAAAAGGGAACAATCGTCCCTTATGTAACCTTTGTTCATAGGTGAACAAAGGTCCCTAATGTAACTTTGTGATCCTTTTTGTAACCTTACCATGGGTGCAAAACGGAACAACGGTCCCTTATGTAACCTTTGTTCATAGGTGAACAAAGGTCCCTAATGTAACTTTGTGATCCCTTTTGTAACCTTACCATGGGTGCAAAAGGGAACAATCGTCCCTTATGTAACCTTTGTTCATAGGTGAACAAAGATCCCTAATGTAACTTTGTGATCCCTTTTGTAACCTTACCATGGGTGCAAAAGGGAACAATCGTCCCTTATGTAACCTTTGTTCATAGGTGAACAAAGGTCCCTAATGTAACTTTGTGATCCCTTTTGTAACCTTACCATGGGTGCAAAAGGGAACAATCGTCCCTTATGTAACCTTTGTTCATAGGTGAACAAAGGTCCCTAATGTAACTTTGTGATCCTTTTTGTAACCTTACCATGGGTGCAAAAGGGAACAACGGTCCCTTATGTAACCTTTGTTCATAGGTGAACAAAGGTCCCTAATGTAACTTTGTGATCCCTTTTGTAACCTTACCATGGGTGCAAAAGGGAACAATCGTCCCTTATGTAACCTTTGTTCATAGGTGAACAAAGGTCCCTAATGTAACTTTGTGATCCCTTTTGTAACCTTACCATGGGTGCAAAAGGGAACAATCGCCCCTTATGTAACCTTTGTTCATAGGTGAACAAAGGTCCCTAATGTAACTTTGTGATCCCTTTTGTAATCTTACCATGGGTGCAAAAGGGAACAATCGTCCCTTGTGTAAACTTTGTTCATAGGTGAACAAAGGTCCCTAATGTAACTTTGTGATCCCTTTTGTAACCTTACCATGGGTGCAAAAGGGAACAACGGTCCCTTAAGTAACCTTTGTTCATAGGTGAACAAAGGTCCCTAATGTAACTTTGTGATCCCTTTTGTAACCTTACCATGGTAGCAAAGGGGAACAATCGTCCCTTATGTAACCTTTGTTCATAGGTGAACAAAGGTCCCTAATGTAACTTTGTGATCCCTTTTGTAACCTTACCATGGGTGCAAAAGGGAACAATCGTCCCTTATGTAAACTTTGTTCATAGGTGAACAAAGGTCCCTAATGTAACTTTGTGATCCCTTTTGTAACCTTACCATGGGTGCAAAAGGGAACAATCGTCCCTTATGTAACCTTTGTTCATAGGTGAACAAAGGTCCCTCATGTAACTTTGTGATCCTTTTTGTAACCTTACCAAGTGTGCAAAAGGGAAAAGCGTTCCCCTATGTAACCTTTGTTCATAGGTGAACAAAGGTCCCTAATGTAACTTTGTGATCCCTTTTGTAACCTTGCCATGGGTGCAAAAGGGAACAATCGTCCCTTATGTAACCTTTGTTCATAGGTGAACAAAGGTCCCTAATGTAACTTTGTGATCCTTTTTGTAACCTTATCATGGGTGCAAAACGGAACAACGGTCCCTTATGTAACCTTTGTTCATAGGTGAACAAAGGTCCCTAATATAACTTTGTGATCCCTTTTGTAACCTTACCATGGGTGCAAAAGGGAACAATCGTCCCTTATGTAACCTTTGTTCATAGGTGAACAAAGGTCCCTAATGTAACTTTGTGATCCTTTTTGTAACCTTACCATGGGTGCCAAACGGAACAACGGTCACTTATGTAACCTTTGTTCATAGGTGAACAAAGGTCCCTAATGTAACTTTGTGATCCCTTTTGTAACCTTGCCATGGGTGCAAAAGGGAACAATCGTCCCTTATGTAACCTTTGTTCATAGGTGAACAAAGGTCCCTAATGTAACTTTGTGATCCCTTTTGTAACCTTATCATGGGTGCAAAACGGAACAACGGTCCCTTATATAACCTTTGTTCATAGGTGAACAAAGGTCCCTAATGTAACTTTGTGATCCCTTTTGTAACCTTGCCATGGGTGCAAAAGGGAACAATCGTCCCTTATGTAACCTTTGTTCATAGGTGAACAAAGGTCCCTAATGTAACTTTGTGATCCCTTTTGTAACCTTATCATGGGTGCAAAACGGAACAACGGTCCCTTATATAACCTTTGTTCATAGGTGAACAAAGGTCCCTAATGTAACTTTGTGATCCCTTTTGTAACCTTACCATGGGTGCAAAAGGGAACAATCGTCCCTTATGTAACCTTTGTTCATAGGTGAACAAAGGTCCCTCATGTAACTTTGTGATCCTTTTTGTAACCTTACCAAGTGTGCAAAAGGGAAAAGCGTTCCCTTATGTAACCTTTGTTCATAGGTGAACAAAGGTCCCTAATGTAACTTTGTGATCCCTTTTGTAACCTTGCCATGGGTGCAAAAGGGAACAATCGTCCCTTATGTAACCTTTGTTCATAGGTGAACAAAGGTCCCTAATGTAACTTTGTGATCCTTTTTGTAACCTTATCATGGGTGCAAAACGGAACAACGGTCCCTTATGTAACCTTTGTTCATAGGTGAACAAAGGTCCCTAATATAACTTTGTGATCCCTTTTGTAACCTTACCATGGGTGCAAAAGGGAACAATCGTCCCTTATGTAACCTTTGTTCATAGGTGAACAAAGGTCCCTAATGTAACTTTGTGATCCTTTTTGTAACCTTACCATGGGTGCCAAACGGAACAACGGTCCCTTATGTAACTTTTGTTCATAGGTGAACAAAGGTCCCTAATGTAACTTTGTGATCCCTTTTGTAACCTTGCCATGGGTGCAAAAGGGAACAATCGTCCCTTATGTAACCTTTGTTCATAGGTGAACAAAGGTCCCTAATGTAACTTTGTGATCCTTTTTGTAACCTTACCATGGGTGCAAAAGGGAACAACGGTCCCTTATGTAACCTTTGTGATCCCTTTTGTAACCTTACCATGGGTGCAAAAGGGAACAATCGGCACTTATGTAAACTTTGTTCATAGGTGAACAAAGGTCCCTAATGTAACTTTGTGATCCTTTTTGTAACCTTACCATGGGTGCAAAAGGGTTAGGGTTAGGGTTAGGGTTAGGGTTAGGGTTAGGGTTAGGAGTGAACCCTGAATTTGGGGTTACTTAAAATTTGCCTAAGAATGTTAAAACAAATATGTGCAACTCCATTGAGATTGTTTTCAGTTTCAGTTTAATGTTGCCATAATAGTGAAACTAATCCAGGCACGGACGTCAGCGGTGATTACAATTAAGTATTACATTAACAATTTACAATTATAAACAAAGTATATCGCAATATATCTGCAAGTTTATATACTTGCAAGATAATCAGGGTGTCAATCCCAAAATGTGGATCAAAAATCAAAAATCTCTTTTGCAAATATAAAGGGACAAAAACAAATGAGAAAAAAACCCTTTCTGATTATTATTGTAGTGCATTATTCTGAAAAAGCATGTATGTATAGTGTTTGATAAACTAGTTGTTGGCGAGAGAACTATCATGAAAACTGATTCTCTGCAAAAGGACCTTTTACAAATACCTTTTACTTACGAGAA
Organism: Metridium senile; assembly: GCA_949775045.1. NCBI lineage: Eukaryota > Metazoa > Cnidaria > Anthozoa > Actiniaria > Metridiidae > Metridium > Metridium senile. Next base: position 18,179 of record CATKSA010000232.1, read on the forward strand.
CAGTTTTTTTGAAAGGAAAAACAAACTTAAAAGTAACGAAGGAAAGTTGAAAGAAGGGAGAAAAAATTGAAGACAAAAGTGAAGACAAGTTAGTTGAAAGAAAAAAGGAATTGAAACAAAAAAAAGAGAGTTGGTAGAAAGGGAGACGGAATTTAAGACAAAAGAAAAAGAGTGGGTGTTTTTTTTAAGGGTTTAAAAAAGCTATTAAAAAGAAAACACGCGTAAATCATCTCACAAAATATTTATTTAACCTTTGACTAAATTGCTACACATTACTTGGATTAGTTTTTTTCTTGGTATTTTAGACTTTTTTTGTTTTCAAAACTTGACTCACTTACTTATTTACACACTTACACACACAAATCCATTCAGGAAGTCGTCCTAAAAGTTTCCATTCTCGCTGGCAATCTTGTGTGCAAAACACTAACAAAATATTATAACAACCACAACACTGACTTCAGGCCTTATATATCATTTTCTATCACGTCCAAATATAAAAGGGCCTGATCTTCAAATCCTTGGTCGGGGAATTAGCTGCAAGCAAAAGACAAGTTAAAATCCAAGCTGAACACTTCCACTGCAAGCAGTTCTAATTGCAAGCTAGTGATGTATGTTTGAGTAGGACAAAAAAAACACCGCCTGGCTGGCCCACACCTCCAAGGCAAGGCCGCAATTGCACGCTGAAGTCCTGTGCACAGCCCCAGACGTGAGAGTTTAAAACATTCTGAAACAGTCCATTTTAGCATTTAGTCAATTGATTAACTAGGGCCAATTGATCACAGATCGCTCTGTTTTCCAATTCCCCACAGCTAGTTCAAACAGAAAAAACAAACCATACAGACTGCACTATACATAGAGAAACTTTGACATCATAATCATTACTAAACAGACCTGCAGGTCTACAGTATAATATAATTCATTCATTACCTGCAATGATTCAACACGTCGTACGGCATGCAACTGCACTGTACTGTCGTGAACACCAATTGACGCTGAAAAGCAATTTAAGCAAAGTTAAAATCCAAGCTGTCAAACACTGCCACTGCAAGCAGTTCTAATGGCCCACACCTCCAAGGCAAGGCCGCAATTGCACGCTGAAGTCCTGTGCACAGCCCCAGACGTGAGAGTTTAAAACATTCTGAAACAGTCCATTTTAGCATTTAGTCAATTGATTAACTAGGGCCAATTGATCACAGATCGCTCTGTTTTCCAATTCCCCACAGCTAGTTCAAACAGAAAAAAACAAACCATACAGACTGCACTATACATAGAGAAACTTTGACATCATAATCATTACTAAACAGACCTGCAGGTCTACAGTATAATATAATTCATTCATTACCTGCAATGATTCAACACGTCGTACGGCATGCAACTGCACTGTACTGTCGTGAACACCAATTGACGCTGAAAAGCAATTTAAGCAAAGTTAAAATCCAAGCTGTCAAACACTGCCACTGCAAGCAGTTCTAATGGCCCACACCTCCAAGGCAAGGCCGCAATTGCACGCTGAAGTCCTGTGCACAGCCCCAGACGTGAGAGTTTAAAACATTCTGAAACAGTCCATTTTAGCATTTAGTCAATTGATTAACTAGGGCCAATTGATCACAGATCGCTCTGTTTTCCAATTCCCCACAGCTAGTTCAAACAGAAAAAAACAAACCATACAGACTGCACTATACATAGAGAAACTTTGACATCATAATCATTACTAAACAGACCTGCAGGTCTACAGTATAATATAATTCATTCATTACCTGCAATGATTCAACACGTCGTACGGCATGCAACTGCACTGTACTGTCGTGAACACCAATTGACGCTGAAAAGCAATTTAAGCAAAGTTAAAATCCAAGCTGTCAAACACTGCCACTGCAAGCAGTTCTAATGGCCCACACCTCCAAGGCAAGGCCGCAATTGCACGCTGAAGTCCTGTGCACAGCCCCAGACGTGAGAGTTTAAAACATTCTGAAACAGTCCATTTTAGCATTTAGTCAATTGATTAACTAGGGCCAATTGATCACAGATCGCTCTGTTTTCCAATTCCCCACAGCTAGTTCAAACAGAAAAAACAAACCATACAGACTGCACTATACATAGAGAAACTTTGACATCATAATCATTACTAAACAGACCTGCAGGTCTACAGTATAATATAATTCATTCATTACCTGCAATGATTCAACACGTCGTACGGCATGCAACTGCACTGTACTGTCGTGAACACCAATTGACGCTGAAAAGCAATTTAAGCAAAGTTAAAATCCAAGCTGTCAAACACTGCCACTGCAAGCAGTTCTAATGGCCCACACCTCCAAGGCAAGGCCGCAATTGCACGCTGAAGTCCTGTGCACAGCCCCAGACGTGAGAGTTTAAAACATTCTGAAACAGTCCATTTTAGCATTTAGTCAATTGATTAACTAGGGCCAATTGATCACAGATCGCTCTGTTTTCCAATTCCCCACAGCTAGTTCAAACAGAAAAAACAAACCATACAGACTGCACTATACATAGAGAAACTTTGACATCATAATCATTACTAAACAGACCTGCAGGTCTACAGTATAATATAATTCATTCATTACCTGCAATGATTCAACACGTCGTACGGCATGCAACTGCACTGTACTGTCGTGAACACCAATTGACGCTGAAAAGCAATTTAAGCAAAGTTAAAATCCAAGCTGTCAAACACTGCCACTGCAAGCAGTTCTAATGGCCCACACCTCCAAGGCAAGGCCGCAATTGCACGCTGAAGTCCTGTGCACAGCCCCAGACGTGAGAGTTTAAAACATTCTGAAACAGTCCATTTTAGCATTTAGTCAATTGATTAACTAGGGCCAATTGATCACAGATCGCTCTGTTTTCCAATTCCCCACAGCTAGTTCAAACAGAAAAAAACAAACCATACAGACTGCACTATACATAGAGAAACTTTGACATCATAATCATTACTAAACAGACCTGCAGGTCTACAGTATAATATAATTCATTCATTACCTGCAATGATTCAACACGTCGTACGGCATGCAACTGCACTGTACTGTCGTGAACACCAATTGACGCTGAAAAGCAATTTAAGCAAAGTTAAAATCCAAGCTGTCAAACACTGCCACTGCAAGCAGTTCTAATGGCCCACACCTCCAAGGCAAGGCCGCAATTGCACGCTGAAGTCCTGTGCACAGCCCCAGACGTGAGAGTTTAAAACATTCTGAAACAGTCCATTTTAGCATTTAGTCAATTGATTAACTAGGGCCAATTGATCACAGATCGCTCTGTTTTCCAATTCCCCACAGCTAGTTCAAACAGAAAAAACAAACCATACAGACTGCACTATACATAGAGAAACTTTGACATCATAATCATTACTAAACAGACCTGCAGGTCTACAGTATAATATAATTCATTCATTACCTGCAATGATTCAACACGTCGTACGGCATGCAACTGCACTGTACTGTCGTGAACACCAATTGACGCTGAAAAGCAATTTAAGCAAAGTTAAAATCCAAGCTGTCAAACACTGCCACTGCAAGCAGTTCTAATGGCCCACACCTCCAAGGCAAGGCCGCAATTGCACGCTGAAGTCCTGTGCACAGCCCCAGACGTGAGAGTTTAAAACATTCTGAAACAGTCCATTTTAGCATTTAGTCAATTGATTAACTAGGGCCAATTGATCACAGATCGCTCTGTTTTCCAATTCCCCACAGCTAGTTCAAACAGAAAAAACAAACCATACAGACTGCACTATACATAGAGAAACTTTGACATCATAATCATTACTAAACAGACCTGCAGGTCTACAGTATAATATAATTCATTCATTACCTGCAATGATTCAACACGTCGTACGGCATGCAACTGCACTGTACTGTCGTGAACACCAATTGACGCTGAAAAGCAATTTAAGCAAAGTTAAAATCCAAGCTGTCAAACACTGCCACTGCAAGCAGTTCTAATGGCCCACACCTCCAAGGCAAGGCCGCAATTGCACGCTGAAGTCCTGTGCACAGCCCCAGACGTGAGAGTTTAAAACATTCTGAAACAGTCCATTTTAGCATTTAGTCAATTGATTAACTAGGGCCAATTGATCACAGATCGCTCTGTTTTCCAATTCCCCACAGCTAGTTCAAACAGAAAAAACAAACCATACAGACTGCACTATACATAGAGAAACTTTGACATCATAATCATTACTAAACAGACCTGCAGGTCTACAGTATAATATAATTCATTCATTACCTGCAATGATTCAACACGTCGTACGGCATGCAACTGCACTGTACTGTCGTGAACACCAATTGACGCTGAAAAGCAATTTAAGCAAAGTTAAAATCCAAGCTGTCAAACACTGCCACTGCAAGCAGTTCTAATGGCCCACACCTCCAAGGCAAGGCCGCAATTGCACGCTGAAGTCCTGTGCACAGCCCCAGACGTGAGAGTTTAAAACATTCTGAAACAGTCCATTTTAGCATTTAGTCAATTGATTAACTAGGGCCAATTGATCACAGATCGCTCTGTTTTCCAATTCCCCACAGCTAGTTCAAACAGAAAAAACAAACCATACAGACTGCACTATACATAGAGAAACTTTGACATCATAATCATTACTAAACAGACCTGCAGGTCTACAGTATAATATAATTCATTCATTACCTGCAATGATTCAACACGTCGTACGGCATGCAACTGCACTGTACTGTCGTGAACACCAATTGACGCTGAAAAGCAATTTAAGCAAAGTTAAAATCCAAGCTGTCAAACACTGCCACTGCAAGCAGTTCTAATGGCCCACACCTCCAAGGCAAGGCCGCAATTGCACGCTGAAGTCCTGTGCACAGCCCCAGACGTGAGAGTTTAAAACATTCTGAAACAGTCCATTTTAGCATTTAGTCAATTGATTAACTAGGGCCAATTGATCACAGATCGCTCTGTTTTCCAATTCCCCACAGCTAGTTCAAACAGAAAAAACAAACCATACAGACTGCACTATACATAGAGAAACTTTGACATCATAATCATTACTAAACAGACCTGCAGGTCTACAGTATAATATAATTCATTCATTACCTGCAATGATTCAACACGTCGTACGGCATGCAACTGCACTGTACTGTCGTGAACACCAATTGACGCTGAAAAGCAATTTAAGCAAAGTTAAAATCCAAGCTGTCAAACACTGCCACTGCAAGCAGTTCTAATGGCCCACACCTCCAAGGCAAGGCCGCAATTGCACGCTGAAGTCCTGTGCACAGCCCCAGACGTGAGAGTTTAAAACATTCTGAAACAGTCCATTTTAGCATTTAGTCAATTGATTAACTAGGGCCAATTGATCACAGATCGCTCTGTTTTCCAATTCCCCACAGCTAGTTCAAACAGAAAAAACAAACCATACAGACTGCACTATACATAGAGAAACTTTGACATCATAATCATTACTAAACAGACCTGCAGGTCTACAGTATAATATAATTCATTCATTACCTGCAATGATTCAACACGTCGTACGGCATGCAACTGCACTGTACTGTCGTGAACACCAATTGACGCTGAAAAGCAATTTAAGCAAAGTTAAAATCCAAGCTGTCAAACACTGCCACTGCAAGCAGTTCTAATGGCCCACACCTCCAAGGCAAGGCCGCAATTGCACGCTGAAGTCCTGTGCACAGCCCCAGACGTGAGAGTTTAAAACATTCTGAAACAGTCCATTTTAGCATTTAGTCAATTGATTAACTAGGGCCAATTGATCACAGATCGCTCTGTTTTCCAATTCCCCACAGCTAGTTCAAACAGAAAAAACAAACCATACAGACTGCACTATACATAGAGAAACTTTGACATCATAATCATTACTAAACAGACCTGCAGGTCTACAGTATAATATAATTCATTCATTACCTGCAATGATTCAACACGTCGTACGGCATGCAACTGCACTGTACTGTCGTGAACACCAATTGACGCTGAAAAGCAATTTAAGCAAAGTTAAAATCCAAGCTGTCAAACACTGCCACTGCAAGCAGTTCTAATGGCCCACACTCCAAGGCAAGGCCGCAATTGCACGCTGAAGTCCTGTGCACAGCCCCAGACGTGAGAGTTTAAAACATTCTGAAACAGTCCATTTTAGCATTTAGTCAATTGATTAACTAGGGCCAATTGATCACAGATCGCTCTGTTTTCCAATTCCCCACAGCTAGTTCAAACAGAAAAAAACAAACCATACAGACTGCACTATACATAGAGAAACTTTGACATCATAATCATTACTAAACAGACCTGCAGGTCTACAGTATAATATAATTCATTCATTACCTGCAATGATTCAACACGTCGTACGGCATGCAACTGCACTGTACTGTCGTGAACACCAATTGACGCTGAAAAGCAATTTAAGCAAAGTTAAAATCCAAGCTGTCAAACACTGCCACTGCAAGCAGTTCTAATGGCCCACACCTCCAAGGCAAGGCCGCAATTGCACGCTGAAGTCCTGTGCACAGCCCCAGACGTGAGAGTTTAAAACATTCTGAAACAGTCCATTTTAGCATTTAGTCAATTGATTAACTAGGGCCAATTGATCACAGATCGCTCTGTTTTCCAATTCCCCACAGCTAGTTCAAACAGAAAAAAACAAACCATACAGACTGCACTATACATAGAGAAACTTTGACATCATAATCATTACTAAACAGACCTGCAGGTCTACAGTATAATATAATTCATTCATTACCTGCAATGATTCAACACGTCGTACGGCATGCAACTGCACTGTACTGTCGTGAACACCAATTGACGCTGAAAAGCAATTTAAGCAAAGTTAAAATCCAAGCTGTCAAACACTGCCACTGCAAGCAGTTCTAATGGCCCACACCTCCAAGGCAAGGCCGCAATTGCACGCTGAAGTCCTGTGCACAGCCCCAGACGTGAGAGTTTAAAACATTCTGAAACAGTCCATTTTAGCATTTAGTCAATTGATTAACTAGGGCCAATTGATCACAGATCGCTCTGTTTTCCAATTCCCCACAGCTAGTTCAAACAGAAAAAAACAAACCATACAGACTGCACTATACATAGAGAAACTTTGACATCATAATCATTACTAAACAGACCTGCAGGTCTACAGTATAATATAATTCATTCATTACCTGCAATGATTCAACACGTCGTACGGCATGCAACTGCACTGTACTGTCGTGAACACCAATTGACGCTGAAAAGCAATTTAAGCAAAGTTAAAATCCAAGCTGTCAAACACTGCCACTGCAAGCAGTTCTAATGGCCCACACCTCCAAGGCAAGGCCGCAATTGCACGCTGAAGTCCTGTGCACAGCCCCAGACGTGAGAGTTTAAAACATTCTGAAACAGTCCATTTTAGCATTTAGTCAATTGATTAACTAGGGCCAATTGATCACAGATCGCTCTGTTTTCCAATTCCCCACAGCTAGTTCAAACAGAAAAAACAAACCATACAGACTGCACTATACATAGAGAAACTTTGACATCATAATCATTACTAAACAGACCTGCAGGTCTACAGTATAATATAATTCATTCATTACCTGCAATGATTCAACACGTCGTACGGCATGCAACTGCACTGTACTGTCGTGAACACCAATTGACGCTGAAAAGCAATTTAAGCAAAGTTAAAATCCAAGCTGTCAAACACTGCCACTGCAAGCAGTTCTAATGGCCCACACCTCCAAGGCAAGGCCGCAATTGCACGCTGAAGTCCTGTGCACAGCCCCAGACGTGAGAGTTTAAAACATTCTGAAACAGTCCATTTTAGCATTTAGTCAATTGATTAACTAGGGCCAATTGATCACAGATCGCTCTGTTTTCCAATTCCCCACAGCTAGTTCAAACAGAAAAAACAAACCATACAGACTGCACTATACATAGAGAAACTTTGACATCATAATCATTACTAAACAGACCTGCAGG
>CATKSA010000233.1:0-21525 GCA_949775045.1 Metridium senile
CTTACTGAGTCGTTTTTTCGTAACTAAACACAGTTCTTATATTTTCATTAGTATATATTAATTTATCTATATACATTCATAATCATGTATAGTTATAGTTATATCTTTATGTATGTAATAAACGCAATGTGATGTATGTTTTGTGCAGAGCCCCACTTAAACCAGCTATGTTGAACTGCAGGCATTTTAATTTCTGCTTAAATATTTATTCATCAATAAATAAATATGTACAACATGGGATGTAAAAGTTAAATAATTTGAGTTTGTAAACGTTTCGAATGAGAAAGGCTGTTTTTATCAGAAAAAGAAAAGACACAATTAAAAAAAAGAAAAAACTCACGCGCTCTCCGTTCCCCACACCCAGCTCGTCCGAAGGGAGGAGAGAACCAGCCCCTAAGCTATAAATGGTAATTCCTATACGTAGACTAACTAAGCGTCACTCGATTAATACAATTGAAAAATCCTAGTCTTTCAGGGCAGGTTTATTGTTATGCTAATCTTATTGTTCTTATTCCCAGTGGGGAGTAGGATCAACTCGCGCATTCAATGTGATATTGCATTGCAAGAGGAGTTTCATCCAGGACAACCCACACGTTGAAGGGGGGTGCTTGTTTTATGCTTCGGATGGCACGTAAGACTGATGCATGTATCACTTTGTATTTAATACTCAGTGATACTTCCACTTGTTGATTATTGCTCTTGCGTTTGAAATGCATGGATGCAGTATAAACACTAGGAAAAAGTACCTAGACAGGTTGCAGAGGCGCGCTGCTGCAATCATTGAAGGCAGAAAAAAAAAAAAAAGACAAAATGAATTAAATCTAACTTCCTCCTCATCCTTTTGGCAGAAATTTTCCGTAGATTGTATGCTGGTATACAAATGCCTAAATAGTCTAGCCCGGGCATATACCTATTAAATTAATGAGCAGTTCCGATTTTCTAGTCAATTCCATTATTACAATACTAGAAGCAAAGATCTGCAGATTCGCTTACCGTTAGCAAGAACTGCTAAGTACCAATCTTCGCAAAATTTTGAATCTTCGTTTCGCTACAACGGGGCAAAAACATGGAATTCCCTACCTGCCAATATATCCGTAATATCTCAGCTTTGATGCCTTTTAAACAGGCACTTACTGAGTCGTTTTTTCGTAACTAAACACAGTTCTTATATTTTCATTAGTATATATTAATTTATCTATATACATTCATAATCATGTATAGTTATAGTTATATCTTTATGTATGTAATAAACGCAATGTGATGTATGTTTTGTGCAGAGCCCCACTTAAACCAGCTATGTTGAACTGCAGGCATTTTAATTTCTGCTTAAATATTTATTCATCAATAAATAAATATGTACAACATGGATGTAAAAGTTAAATAATTTGAGTTTGTAAACGTTTCGAATGAGAAAGGCTGTTTTTATCAGAAAAAGAAAAGACACAATTAAAAAAAAGAAAAAACTCACGCGCTCTCCGTTCCCCACACCCAGCTCGTCCGAAGGGAGGAGAGAACCAGCCCCTAAGCTATAAATGGTAATTCCTATACGTAGACTAACTAAGCGTCACTCGATTAATACAATTGAAAAATCCTAGTCTTTCAGGGCAGGTTTATTGTTATGCTAATCTTATTGTTCTTATTCCCAGTGGGGAGTAGGATCAACTCGCGCATTCAATGTGATATTGCATTGCAAGAGAGTTTCATCCAGGACAACCCACACGTTGAAGGGGGTGCTTGTTTTATGCTTCGGATGGCACGTAAGACTGATGCATGTATCACTTTGTATTTAATACTCAGTGATACTTCCACTTGTTGATTATTGCTCTTGCGTTTGAAATGCATGGATGCAGTATAAACACTAGGAAAAAGTACCTAGACAGGTTGCAGAGGCGCGCTGCTGCAATCATTGAAGGCAGAAAAAAAAAAAAAAGACAAAATGAATTAAATCTAACTTCCTCCTCATCCTTTTGGCAGAAATTTTCCGTAGAATTGTATGCTGGTATACAAATGCCTAAATAGTCTAGCCCGGGCATATACCTATTAAATTAATGAGCAGTTCCGATTTTCTAGTCAATTCCATTATTACAATACTAGAAGCAAAGATCTGCAGATTCGCTTACCGTTAGCAAGAACTGCTAAGTACCAATCTTCGCAAAATTTTGAATCTTCGTTTCGCTACAACGGGGCAAAAACATGGAATTCCCTACCTGCCAATATATCCGTAATATCTCAGCTTTGATGCCTTTTAAACAGGCACTTACTGAGTCGTTTTTTCGTAACTAAACACAGTTCTTATATTTTCATTAGTATATATTAATTTATCTATATACATTCATAATCATGTATAGTTATAGTTATATCTTTATGTATGTAATAAACGCAATGTGATGTATGTTTTGTGCAGAGCCCCACTTAAACCAGCTATGTTGAACTGCAGGCATTTTAATTTCTGCTTAAATATTTATTCATCAATAAATAAATATGTACAACATGGGATGTAAAAGTTAAATAATTTGAGTTTGTAAACGTTTCGAATGAGAAAGGCTGTTTTTATCAGAAAAAGAAAAGACACAATTAAAAAAAAGAAAAAACTCACGCGCTCTCCGTTCCCCACACCCAGCTCGTCCGAAGGGAGGAGAGAACCAGCCCCTAAGCTATAAATGGTAATTCCTATACGTAGACTAACTAAGCGTCACTCGATTAATACAATTGAAAAATCCTAGTCTTTCAGGGCAGGTTTATTGTTATGCTAATCTTATTGTTCTTATTCCCAGTGGGGAGTAGGATCAACTCGCGCATTCAATGTGATATTGCATTGCAAGAGAGTTTCATCCAGGACAACCCACACGTTGAAGGGGGTGCTTGTTTTATGCTTCGGATGGCACGTAAGACTGATGCATGTATCACTTTGTATTTAATACTCAGTGATACTTCCACTTGTTGATTATTGCTCTTGCGTTTGAAATGCATGGATGCAGTATAAACACTAGGAAAAAGTACCTAGACAGGTTGCAGAGGCGCGCTGCTGCAATCATTGAAGGCAGAAAAAAAAAAAAAAAGACAAAATGAATTAAATCTAACTTCCTCCTCATCCTTTTGGCAGAAATTTTCCGTAGAATTGTATGCTGGTATACAAATGCCTAAATAGTCTAGCCCGGGCATATACCTATTAAATTAATGAGCAGTTCCGATTTTCTAGTCAATTCCATTATTACAATACTAGAAGCAAAGATCTGCAGATTCGCTTACCGTTAGCAAGAACTGCTAAGTACCAATCTTCGCAAAATTTTGAATCTTCGTTTCGCTACAACGGGGCAAAAACATGGAATTCCCTACCTGCCAATATATCCGTAATATCTCAGCTTTGATGCCTTTTAAACAGGCACTTACTGAGTCGTTTTTTCGTAACTAAACACAGTTCTTATATTTTCATTAGTATATATTAATTTATCTATATACATTCATAATCATGTATAGTTATAGTTATATCTTTATGTATGTAATAAACGCAATGTGATGTATGTTTTGTGCAGAGCCCCACTTAAACCAGCTATGTTGAACTGCAGGCATTTTAATTTCTGCTTAAATATTTATTCATCAATAAATAAATATGTACAACATGGGATGTAAAAGTTAAATAATTTGAGTTTGTAAACGTTTCGAATGAGAAAGGCTGTTTTTATCAGAAAAAGAAAAGACACAATTAAAAAAAAGAAAAAACTCACGCGCTCTCCGTTCCCCACACCCAGCTCGTCCGAAGGGAGGAGAGAACCAGCCCCTAAGCTATAAATGGTAATTCCTATACGTAGACTAACTAAGCGTCACTCGATTAATACAATTGAAAAATCCTAGTCTTTCAGGGCAGGTTTATTGTTATGCTAATCTTATTGTTCTTATTCCCAGTGGGGAGTAGGATCAACTCGCGCATTCAATGTGATATTGCATTGCAAGAGAGTTTCATCCAGGACAACCCACACGTTGAAGGGGGTGCTTGTTTTATGCTTCGGATGGCACGTAAGACTGATGCATGTATCACTTTGTATTTAATACTCAGTGATACTTCCACTTGTTGATTATTGCTCTTGCGTTTGAAATGCATGGATGCAGTATAAACACTAGGAAAAAGTACCTAGACAGGTTGCAGAGGCGCGCTGCTGCAATCATTGAAGGCAGAAAAAAAAAAAAAAGACAAAATGAATTAAATCTAACTTCCTCCTCATCCTTTTGGCAGAAATTTTCCGTAGAATTGTATGCTGGTATACAAATGCCTAAATAGTCTAGCCCGGGCATATACCTATTAAATTAATGAGCAGTTCCGATTTTCTAGTCAATTCCATTATTACAATACTAGAAGCAAAGATCTGCAGATTCGCTTACCGTTAGCAAGAACTGCTAAGTACCAATCTTCGCAAAATTTTGAATCTTCGTTTCGCTACAACGGGGCAAAAACATGGAATTCCCTACCTGCCAATATATCCGTAATATCTCAGCTTTGATGCCTTTTAAACAGGCACTTACTGAGTCGTTTTTTCGTAACTAAACACAGTTCTTATATTTTCATTAGTATATATTAATTTATCTATATACATTCATAATCATGTATAGTTATAGTTATATCTTTATGTATGTAATAAACGCAATGTGATGTATGTTTTGTGCAGAGCCCCACTTAAACCAGCTATGTTGAACTGCAGGCATTTTAATTTCTGCTTAAATATTTATTCATCAATAAATAAATATGTACAACATGGGATGTAAAAGTTAAATAATTTGAGTTTGTAAACGTTTCGAATGAGAAAGGCTGTTTTTATCAGAAAAAGAAAAGACACAATTAAAAAAAAGAAAAAACTCACGCGCTCTCCGTTCCCCACACCCAGCTCGTCCGAAGGGAGGAGAGAACCAGCCCCTAAGCTATAAATGGTAATTCCTATACGTAGACTAACTAAGCGTCACTCGATTAATACAATTGAAAAATCCTAGTCTTTCAGGGCAGGTTTATTGTTATGCTAATCTTATTGTTCTTATTCCCAGTGGGGAGTAGGATCAACTCGCGCATTCAATGTGATATTGCATTGCAAGAGAGTTTCATCCAGGACAACCCACACGTTGAAGGGGGTGCTTGTTTTATGCTTCGGATGGCACGTAAGACTGATGCATGTATCACTTTGTATTTAATACTCAGTGATACTTCCACTTGTTGATTATTGCTCTTGCGTTTGAAATGCATGGATGCAGTATAAACACTAGGAAAAAGTACCTAGACAGGTTGCAGAGGCGCGCTGCTGCAATCATTGAAGGCAGAAAAAAAAAAAAAAAGACAAAATGAATTAAATCTAACTTCCTCCTCATCCTTTTGGCAGAAATTTTCCGTAGAATTGTATGCTGGTATACAAATGCCTAAATAGTCTAGCCCGGGCATATACCTATTAAATTAATGAGCAGTTCCGATTTTCTAGTCAATTCCATTATTACAATACTAGAAGCAAAGATCTGCAGATTCGCTTACCGTTAGCAAGAACTGCTAAGTACCAATCTTCGCAAAATTTTGAATCTTCGTTTCGCTACAACGGGGCAAAAACATGGAATTCCCTACCTGCCAATATATCCGTAATATCTCAGCTTTGATGCCTTTTAAACAGGCACTTACTGAGTCGTTTTTTCGTAACTAAACACAGTTCTTATATTTTCATTAGTATATATTAATTTATCTATATACATTCATAATCATGTATAGTTATAGTTATATCTTTATGTATGTAATAAACGCAATGTGATGTATGTTTTGTGCAGAGCCCCACTTAAACCAGCTATGTTGAACTGCAGGCATTTTAATTTCTGCTTAAATATTTATTCATCAATAAATAAATATGTACAACATGGGATGTAAAAGTTAAATAATTTGAGTTTGTAAACGTTTCGAATGAGAAAGGCTGTTTTTATCAGAAAAAGAAAAGACACAATTAAAAAAAAGAAAAAACTCACGCGCTCTCCGTTCCCCACACCCAGCTCGTCCGAAGGGAGGAGAGAACCAGCCCCTAAGCTATAAATGGTAATTCCTATACGTAGACTAACTAAGCGTCACTCGATTAATACAATTGAAAAATCCTAGTCTTTCAGGGCAGGTTTATTGTTATGCTAATCTTATTGTTCTTATTCCCAGTGGGGAGTAGGATCAACTCGCGCATTCAATGTGATATTGCATTGCAAGAGAGTTTCATCCAGGACAACCCACACGTTGAAGGGGGTGCTTGTTTTATGCTTCGGATGGCACGTAAGACTGATGCATGTATCACTTTGTATTTAATACTCAGTGATACTTCCACTTGTTGATTATTGCTCTTGCGTTTGAAATGCATGGATGCAGTATAAACACTAGGAAAAAGTACCTAGACAGGTTGCAGAGGCGCGCTGCTGCAATCATTGAAGGCAGAAAAAAAAAAAAAAAGACAAAATGAATTAAATCTAACTTCCTCCTCATCCTTTTGGCAGAAATTTTCCGTAGAATTGTATGCTGGTATACAAATGCCTAAATAGTCTAGCCCGGGCATATACCTATTAAATTAATGAGCAGTTCCGATTTTCTAGTCAATTCCATTATTACAATACTAGAAGCAAAGATCTGCAGATTCGCTTACCGTTAGCAAGAACTGCTAAGTACCAATCTTCGCAAAATTTTGAATCTTCGTTTCGCTACAACGGGGCAAAAACATGGAATTCCCTACCTGCCAATATATCCGTAATATCTCAGCTTTGATGCCTTTTAAACAGGCACTTACTGAGTCGTTTTTTCGTAACTAAACACAGTTCTTATATTTTCATTAGTATATATTAATTTATCTATATACATTCATAATCATGTATAGTTATAGTTATATCTTTATGTATGTAATAAACGCAATGTGATGTATGTTTTGTGCAGAGCCCCACTTAAACCAGCTATGTTGAACTGCAGGCATTTTAATTTCTGCTTAAATATTTATTCATCAATAAATAAATATGTACAACATGGGATGTAAAAGTTAAATAATTTGAGTTTGTAAACGTTTCGAATGAGAAAGGCTGTTTTTATCAGAAAAAGAAAAGACACAATTAAAAAAAAGAAAAAACTCACGCGCTCTCCGTTCCCCACACCCAGCTCGTCCGAAGGGAGGAGAGAACCAGCCCCTAAGCTATAAATGGTAATTCCTATACGTAGACTAACTAAGCGTCACTCGATTAATACAATTGAAAAATCCTAGTCTTTCAGGGCAGGTTTATTGTTATGCTAATCTTATTGTTCTTATTCCCAGTGGGGAGTAGGATCAACTCGCGCATTCAATGTGATATTGCATTGCAAGAGAGTTTCATCCAGGACAACCCACACGTTGAAGGGGGTGCTTGTTTTATGCTTCGGATGGCACGTAAGACTGATGCATGTATCACTTTGTATTTAATACTCAGTGATACTTCCACTTGTTGATTATTGCTCTTGCGTTTGAAATGCATGGATGCAGTATAAACACTAGGAAAAAGTACCTAGACAGGTTGCAGAGGCGCGCTGCTGCAATCATTGAAGGCAGAAAAAAAAAAAAAAAGACAAAATGAATTAAATCTAACTTCCTCCTCATCCTTTTGGCAGAAATTTTCCGTAGAATTGTATGCTGGTATACAAATGCCTAAATAGTCTAGCCCGGGCATATACCTATTAAATTAATGAGCAGTTCCGATTTTCTAGTCAATTCCATTATTACAATACTAGAAGCAAAGATCTGCAGATTCGCTTACCGTTAGCAAGAACTGCTAAGTACCAATCTTCGCAAAATTTTGAATCTTCGTTTCGCTACAACGGGGCAAAAACATGGAATTCCCTACCTGCCAATATATCCGTAATATCTCAGCTTTGATGCCTTTTAAACAGGCACTTACTGAGTCGTTTTTTCGTAACTAAACACAGTTCTTATATTTTCATTAGTATATATTAATTTATCTATATACATTCATAATCATGTATAGTTATAGTTATATCTTTATGTATGTAATAAACGCAATGTGATGTATGTTTTGTGCAGAGCCCCACTTAAACCAGCTATGTTGAACTGCAGGCATTTTAATTTCTGCTTAAATATTTATTCATCAATAAATAAATATGTACAACATGGGATGTAAAAGTTAAATAATTTGAGTTTGTAAACGTTTCGAATGAGAAAGGCTGTTTTTATCAGAAAAAGAAAAGACACAATTAAAAAAAAGAAAAAACTCACGCGCTCTCCGTTCCCCACACCCAGCTCGTCCGAAGGGAGGAGAGAACCAGCCCCTAAGCTATAAATGGTAATTCCTATACGTAGACTAACTAAGCGTCACTCGATTAATACAATTGAAAAATCCTAGTCTTTCAGGGCAGGTTTATTGTTATGCTAATCTTATTGTTCTTATTCCCAGTGGGGAGTAGGATCAACTCGCGCATTCAATGTGATATTGCATTGCAAGAGAGTTTCATCCAGGACAACCCACACGTTGAAGGGGGTGCTTGTTTTATGCTTCGGATGGCACGTAAGACTGATGCATGTATCACTTTGTATTTAATACTCAGTGATACTTCCACTTGTTGATTATTGCTCTTGCGTTTGAAATGCATGGATGCAGTATAAACACTAGGAAAAAGTACCTAGACAGGTTGCAGAGGCGCGCTGCTGCAATCATTGAAGGCAGAAAAAAAAAAAAAAAGACAAAATGAATTAAATCTAACTTCCTCCTCATCCTTTTGGCAGAAATTTTCCGTAGAATTGTATGCTGGTATACAAATGCCTAAATAGTCTAGCCCGGGCATATACCTATTAAATTAATGAGCAGTTCCGATTTTCTAGTCAATTCCATTATTACAATACTAGAAGCAAAGATCTGCAGATTCGCTTACCGTTAGCAAGAACTGCTAAGTACCAATCTTCGCAAAATTTTGAATCTTCGTTTCGCTACAACGGGGCAAAAACATGGAATTCCCTACCTGCCAATATATCCGTAATATCTCAGCTTTGATGCCTTTTAAACAGGCACTTACTGAGTCGTTTTTTCGTAACTAAACACAGTTCTTATATTTTCATTAGTATATATTAATTTATCTATATACATTCATAATCATGTATAGTTATAGTTATATCTTTATGTATGTAATAAACGCAATGTGATGTATGTTTTGTGCAGAGCCCCACTTAAACCAGCTATGTTGAACTGCAGGCATTTTAATTTCTGCTTAAATATTTATTCATCAATAAATAAATATGTACAACATGGGATGTAAAAGTTAAATAATTTGAGTTTGTAAACGTTTCGAATGAGAAAGGCTGTTTTTATCAGAAAAAGAAAAGACACAATTAAAAAAAAGAAAAAACTCACGCGCTCTCCGTTCCCCACACCCAGCTCGTCCGAAGGGAGGAGAGAACCAGCCCCTAAGCTATAAATGGTAATTCCTATACGTAGACTAACTAAGCGTCACTCGATTAATACAATTGAAAAATCCTAGTCTTTCAGGGCAGGTTTATTGTTATGCTAATCTTATTGTTCTTATTCCCAGTGGGGAGTAGGATCAACTCGCGCATTCAATGTGATATTGCATTGCAAGAGAGTTTCATCCAGGACAACCCACACGTTGAAGGGGGTGCTTGTTTTATGCTTCGGATGGCACGTAAGACTGATGCATGTATCACTTTGTATTTAATACTCAGTGATACTTCCACTTGTTGATTATTGCTCTTGCGTTTGAAATGCATGGATGCAGTATAAACACTAGGAAAAAGTACCTAGACAGGTTGCAGAGGCGCGCTGCTGCAATCATTGAAGGCAGAAAAAAAAAAAAAAAGACAAAATGAATTAAATCTAACTTCCTCCTCATCATTTTGGCAGAAATTTTCCGTAGAATTGTATGCTGGTATACAAATGCCTAAATAGTCTAGCCCGGGCATATACCTATTAAATTAATGAGCAGTTCCGATTTTCTAGTCAATTCCATTATTACAATACTAGAAGCAAAGATCTGCAGATTCGCTTACCGTTAGCAAGAACTGCTAAGTACCAATCTTCGCAAAATTTTGAATCTTCGTTTCGCTACAACGGGGCAAAAACATGGAATTCCCTACCTGCCAATATATCCGTAATATCTCAGCTTTGATGCCTTTTAAACAGGCACTTACTGAGTCGTTTTTTCGTAACTAAACACAGTTCTTATATTTTCATTAGTATATATTAATTTATCTATATACATTCATAATCATGTATAGTTATAGTTATATCTTTATGTATGTAATAAACGCAATGTGATGTATGTTTTGTGCAGAGCCCCACTTAAACCAGCTATGTTGAACTGCAGGCATTTTAATTTCTGCTTAAATATTTATTCATCAATAAATAAATATGTACAACATGGGATGTAAAAGTTAAATAATTTGAGTTTGTAAACGTTTCGAATGAGAAAGGCTGTTTTTATCAGAAAAAGAAAAGACACAATTAAAAAAAAGAAAAAACTCACGCGCTCTCCGTTCCCCACACCCAGCTCGTCCGAAGGGAGGAGAGAACCAGCCCCTAAGCTATAAATGGTAATTCCTATACGTAGACTAACTAAGCGTCACTCGATTAATACAATTGAAAAATCCTAGTCTTTCAGGGCAGGTTTATTGTTATGCTAATCTTATTGTTCTTATTCCCAGTGGGGAGTAGGATCAACTCGCGCATTCAATGTGATATTGCATTGCAAGAGAGTTTCATCCAGGACAACCCACACGTTGAAGGGGGTGCTTGTTTTATGCTTCGGATGGCACGTAAGACTGATGCATGTATCACTTTGTATTTAATACTCAGTGATACTTCCACTTGTTGATTATTGCTCTTGCGTTTGAAATGCATGGATGCAGTATAAACACTAGGAAAAAGTACCTAGACAGGTTGCAGAGGCGCGCTGCTGCAATCATTGAAGGCAGAAAAAAAAAAAAAAAGACAAAATGAATTAAATCTAACTTCCTCCTCATCATTTTGGCAGAAATTTTCCGTAGAATTGTATGCTGGTATACAAATGCCTAAATAGTCTAGCCCGGGCATATACCTATTAAATTAATGAGCAGTTCCGATTTTCTAGTCAATTCCATTATTACAATACTAGAAGCAAAGATCTGCAGATTCGCTTACCGTTAGCAAGAACTGCTAAGTACCAATCTTCGCAAAATTTTGAATCTTCGTTTCGCTACAACGGGGCAAAAACATGGAATTCCCTACCTGCCAATATATCCGTAATATCTCAGCTTTGATGCCTTTTAAACAGGCACTTACTGAGTCGTTTTTTCGTAACTAAACACAGTTCTTATATTTTCATTAGTATATATTAATTTATCTATATACATTCATAATCATGTATAGTTATAGTTATATCTTTATGTATGTAATAAACGCAATGTGATGTATGTTTTGTGCAGAGCCCCACTTAAACCAGCTATGTTGAACTGCAGGCATTTTAATTTCTGCTTAAATATTTATTCATCAATAAATAAATATGTACAACATGGGATGTAAAAGTTAAATAATTTGAGTTTGTAAACGTTTCGAATGAGAAAGGCTGTTTTTATCAGAAAAAGAAAAGACACAATTAAAAAAAAGAAAAAACTCACGCGCTCTCCGTTCCCCACACCCAGCTCGTCCGAAGGGAGGAGAGAACCAGCCCCTAAGCTATAAATGGTAATTCCTATACGTAGACTAACTAAGCGTCACTCGATTAATACAATTGAA
Source organism: Metridium senile (assembly GCA_949775045.1). Taxonomy (NCBI): domain Eukaryota; kingdom Metazoa; phylum Cnidaria; class Anthozoa; order Actiniaria; family Metridiidae; genus Metridium; species Metridium senile. The sequence goes on from CATKSA010000233.1 coordinate 11,746, forward strand.
AAATCCTAGTCTTTCAGGGCAGGTTTATTGTTATGCTAATCTTATTGTTCTTATTCCCAGTGGGGAGTAGGATCAACTCGCGCATTCAATGTGATATTGCATTGCAAGAGAGTTTCATCCAGGACAACCCACACGTTGAAGGGGGTGCTTGTTTTATGCTTCGGATGGCACGTAAGACTGATGCATGTATCACTTTGTATTTAATACTCAGTGATACTTCCACTTGTTGATTATTGCTCTTGCGTTTGAAATGCATGGATGCAGTATAAACACTAGGAAAAAGTACCTAGACAGGTTGCAGAGGCGCGCTGCTGCAATCATTGAAGGCAGAAAAAAAAAAAAAAGACAAAATGAATTAAATCTAACTTCCTCCTCATCCTTTTGGCAGAAATTTTCCGTAGAATTGTATGCTGGTATACAAATGCCTAAATAGTCTAGCCCGGGCATATACCTATTAAATTAATGAGCAGTTCCGATTTTCTAGTCAATTCCATTATTACAATACTAGAAGCAAAGATCTGCAGATTCGCTTACCGTTAGCAAGAACTGCTAAGTACCAATCTTCGCAAAATTTTGAATCTTCGTTTCGCTACAACGGGGCAAAAACATGGAATTCCCTACCTGCCAATATATCCGTAATATCTCAGCTTTGATGCCTTTTAAACAGGCACTTACTGAGTCGTTTTTTCGTAACTAAACACAGTTCTTATATTTTCATTAGTATATATTAATTTATCTATATACATTCATAATCATGTATAGTTATAGTTATATCTTTATGTATGTAATAAACGCAATGTGATGTATGTTTTGTGCAGAGCCCCACTTAAACCAGCTATGTTGAACTGCAGGCATTTTAATTTCTGCTTAAATATTTATTCATCAATAAATAAATATGTACAACATGGGATGTAAAAGTTAAATAATTTGAGTTTGTAAACGTTTCGAATGAGAAAGGCTGTTTTTATCAGAAAAAGAAAAGACACAATTAAAAAAAAGAAAAAACTCACGCGCTCTCCGTTCCCCACACCCAGCTCGTCCGAAGGGAGGAGAGAACCAGCCCCTAAGCTATAAATGGTAATTCCTATACGTAGACTAACTAAGCGTCACTCGATTAATACAATTGAAAAATCCTAGTCTTTCAGGGCAGGTTTATTGTTATGCTAATCTTATTGTTCTTATTCCCAGTGGGGAGTAGGATCAACTCGCGCATTCAATGTGATATTGCATTGCAAGAGAGTTTCATCCAGGACAACCCACACGTTGAAGGGGGTGCTTGTTTTATGCTTCGGATGGCACGTAAGACTGATGCATGTATCACTTTGTATTTAATACTCAGTGATACTTCCACTTGTTGATTATTGCTCTTGCGTTTGAAATGCATGGATGCAGTATAAACACTAGGAAAAAGTACCTAGACAGGTTGCAGAGGCGCGCTGCTGCAATCATTGAAGGCAGAAAAAAAAAAAAAAGACAAAATGAATTAAATCTAACTTCCTCCTCATCCTTTTGGCAGAAATTTTCCGTAGAATTGTATGCTGGTATACAAATGCCTAAATAGTCTAGCCCGGGCATATACCTATTAAATTAATGAGCAGTTCCGATTTTCTAGTCAATTCCATTATTACAATACTAGAAGCAAAGATCTGCAGATTCGCTTACCGTTAGCAAGAACTGCTAAGTACCAATCTTCGCAAAATTTTGAATCTTCGTTTCGCTACAACGGGGCAAAAACATGGAATTCCCTACCTGCCAATATATCCGTAATATCTCAGCTTTGATGCCTTTTAAACAGGCACTTACTGAGTCGTTTTTTCGTAACTAAACACAGTTCTTATATTTTCATTAGTATATATTAATTTATCTATATACATTCATAATCATGTATAGTTATAGTTATATCTTTATGTATGTAATAAACGCAATGTGATGTATGTTTTGTGCAGAGCCCCACTTAAACCAGCTATGTTGAACTGCAGGCATTTTAATTTCTGCTTAAATATTTATTCATCAATAAATAAATATGTACAACATGGGATGTAAAAGTTAAATAATTTGAGTTTGTAAACGTTTCGAATGAGAAAGGCTGTTTTTATCAGAAAAAGAAAAGACACAATTAAAAAAAAGAAAAAACTCACGCGCTCTCCGTTCCCCACACCCAGCTCGTCCGAAGGGAGGAGAGAACCAGCCCCTAAGCTATAAATGGTAATTCCTATACGTAGACTAACTAAGCGTCACTCGATTAATACAATTGAAAAATCCTAGTCTTTCAGGGCAGGTTTATTGTTATGCTAATCTTATTGTTCTTATTCCCAGTGGGGAGTAGGATCAACTCGCGCATTCAATGTGATATTGCATTGCAAGAGAGTTTCATCCAGGACAACCCACACGTTGAAGGGGGTGCTTGTTTTATGCTTCGGATGGCACGTAAGACTGATGCATGTATCACTTTGTATTTAATACTCAGTGATACTTCCACTTGTTGATTATTGCTCTTGCGTTTGAAATGCATGGATGCAGTATAAACACTAGGAAAAAGTACCTAGACAGGTTGCAGAGGCGCGCTGCTGCAATCATTGAAGGCAGAAAAAAAAAAAAAAGACAAAATGAATTAAATCTAACTTCCTCCTCATCCTTTTGGCAGAAATTTTCCGTAGAATTGTATGCTGGTATACAAATGCCTAAATAGTCTAGCCCGGGCATATACCTATTAAATTAATGAGCAGTTCCGATTTTCTAGTCAATTCCATTATTACAATACTAGAAGCAAAGATCTGCAGATTCGCTTACCGTTAGCAAGAACTGCTAAGTACCAATCTTCGCAAAATTTTGAATCTTCGTTTCGCTACAACGGGGCAAAAACATGGAATTCCCTACCTGCCAATATATCCGTAATATCTCAGCTTTGATGCCTTTTAAACAGGCACTTACTGAGTCGTTTTTTCGTAACTAAACACAGTTCTTATATTTTCATTAGTATATATTAATTTATCTATATACATTCATAATCATGTATAGTTATAGTTATATCTTTATGTATGTAATAAACGCAATGTGATGTATGTTTTGTGCAGAGCCCCACTTAAACCAGCTATGTTGAACTGCAGGCATTTTAATTTCTGCTTAAATATTTATTCATCAATAAATAAATATGTACAACATGGGATGTAAAAGTTAAATAATTTGAGTTTGTAAACGTTTCGAATGAGAAAGGCTGTTTTTATCAGAAAAAGAAAAGACACAATTAAAAAAAAGAAAAAACTCACGCGCTCTCCGTTCCCCACACCCAGCTCGTCCGAAGGGAGGAGAGAACCAGCCCCTAAGCTATAAATGGTAATTCCTATACGTAGACTAACTAAGCGTCACTCGATTAATACAATTGAAAAATCCTAGTCTTTCAGGGCAGGTTTATTGTTATGCTAATCTTATTGTTCTTATTCCCAGTGGGGAGTAGGATCAACTCGCGCATTCAATGTGATATTGCATTGCAAGAGAGTTTCATCCAGGACAACCCACACGTTGAAGGGGGTGCTTGTTTTATGCTTCGGATGGCACGTAAGACTGATGCATGTATCACTTTGTATTTAATACTCAGTGATACTTCCACTTGTTGATTATTGCTCTTGCGTTTGAAATGCATGGATGCAGTATAAACACTAGGAAAAAGTACCTAGACAGGTTGCAGAGGCGCGCTGCTGCAATCATTGAAGGCAGAAAAAAAAAAAAAAGACAAAATGAATTAAATCTAACTTCCTCCTCATCCTTTTGGCAGAAATTTTCCGTAGAATTGTATGCTGGTATACAAATGCCTAAATAGTCTAGCCCGGGCATATACCTATTAAATTAATGAGCAGTTCCGATTTTCTAGTCAATTCCATTATTACAATACTAGAAGCAAAGATCTGCAGATTCGCTTACCGTTAGCAAGAACTGCTAAGTACCAATCTTCGCAAAATTTTGAATCTTCGTTTCGCTACAACGGGGCAAAAACATGGAATTCCCTACCTGCCAATATATCCGTAATATCTCAGCTTTGATGCCTTTTAAACAGGCACTTACTGAGTCGTTTTTTCGTAACTAAACACAGTTCTTATATTTTCATTAGTATATATTAATTTATCTATATACATTCATAATCATGTATAGTTATAGTTATATCTTTATGTATGTAATAAACGCAATGTGATGTATGTTTTGTGCAGAGCCCCACTTAAACCAGCTATGTTGAACTGCAGGCATTTTAATTTCTGCTTAAATATTTATTCATCAATAAATAAATATGTACAACATGGGATGTAAAAGTTAAATAATTTGAGTTTGTAAACGTTTCGAATGAGAAAGGCTGTTTTTATCAGAAAAAGAAAAGACACAATTAAAAAAAAGAAAAAACTCACGCGCTCTCCGTTCCCCACACCCAGCTCGTCCGAAGGGAGGAGAGAACCAGCCCCTAAGCTATAAATGGTAATTCCTATACGTAGACTAACTAAGCGTCACTCGATTAATACAATTGAAAAATCCTAGTCTTTCAGGGCAGGTTTATTGTTATGCTAATCTTATTGTTCTTATTCCCAGTGGGGAGTAGGATCAACTCGCGCATTCAATGTGATATTGCATTGCAAGAGAGTTTCATCCAGGACAACCCACACGTTGAAGGGGGTGCTTGTTTTATGCTTCGGATGGCACGTAAGACTGATGCATGTATCACTTTGTATTTAATACTCAGTGATACTTCCACTTGTTGATTATTGCTCTTGCGTTTGAAATGCATGGATGCAGTATAAACACTAGGAAAAAGTACCTAGACAGGTTGCAGAGGCGCGCTGCTGCAATCATTGAAGGCAGAAAAAAAAAAAAAAGACAAAATGAATTAAATCTAACTTCCTCCTCATCCTTTTGGCAGAAATTTTCCGTAGAATTGTATGCTGGTATACAAATGCCTAAATAGTCTAGCCCGGGCATATACCTATTAAATTAATGAGCAGTTCCGATTTTCTAGTCAATTCCATTATTACAATACTAGAAGCAAAGATCTGCAGATTCGCTTACCGTTAGCAAGAACTGCTAAGTACCAATCTTCGCAAAATTTTGAATCTTCGTTTCGCTACAACGGGGCAAAAACATGGAATTCCCTACCTGCCAATATATCCGTAATATCTCAGCTTTGATGCCTTTTAAACAGGCACTTACTGAGTCGTTTTTTCGTAACTAAACACAGTTCTTATATTTTCATTAGTATATATTAATTTATCTATATACATTCATAATCATGTATAGTTATAGTTATATCTTTATGTATGTAATAAACGCAATGTGATGTATGTTTTGTGCAGAGCCCCACTTAAACCAGCTATGTTGAACTGCAGGCATTTTAATTTCTGCTTAAATATTTATTCATCAATAAATAAATATGTACAACATGGGATGTAAAAGTTAAATAATTTGAGTTTGTAAACGTTTCGAATGAGAAAGGCTGTTTTTATCAGAAAAAGAAAAGACACAATTAAAAAAAAGAAAAAACTCACGCGCTCTCCGTTCCCCACACCCAGCTCGTCCGAAGGGAGGAGAGAACCAGCCCCTAAGCTATAAATGGTAATTCCTATACGTAGACTAACTAAGCGTCACTCGATTAATACAATTGAAAAATCCTAGTCTTTCAGGGCAGGTTTATTGTTATGCTAATCTTATTGTTCTTATTCCCAGTGGGGAGTAGGATCAACTCGCGCATTCAATGTGATATTGCATTGCAAGAGAGTTTCATCCAGGACAACCCACACGTTGAAGGGGGTGCTTGTTTTATGCTTCGGATGGCACGTAAGACTGATGCATGTATCACTTTGTATTTAATACTCAGTGATACTTCCACTTGTTGATTATTGCTCTTGCGTTTGAAATGCATGGATGCAGTATAAACACTAGGAAAAAGTACCTAGACAGGTTGCAGAGGCGCGCTGCTGCAATCATTGAAGGCAGAAAAAAAAAAAAAAGACAAAATGAATTAAATCTAACTTCCTCCTCATCCTTTTGGCAGAAATTTTCCGTAGAATTGTATGCTGGTATACAAATGCCTAAATAGTCTAGCCCGGGCATATACCTATTAAATTAATGAGCAGTTCCGATTTTCTAGTCAATTCCATTATTACAATACTAGAAGCAAAGATCTGCAGATTCGCTTACCGTTAGCAAGAACTGCTAAGTACCAATCTTCGCAAAATTTTGAATCTTCGTTTCGCTACAACGGGGCAAAAACATGGAATTCCCTACCTGCCAATATATCCGTAATATCTCAGCTTTGATGCCTTTTAAACAGGCACTTACTGAGTCGTTTTTTCGTAACTAAACACAGTTCTTATATTTTCATTAGTATATATTAATTTATCTATATACATTCATAATCATGTATAGTTATAGTTATATCTTTATGTATGTAATAAACGCAATGTGATGTATGTTTTGTGCAGAGCCCCACTTAAACCAGCTATGTTGAACTGCAGGCATTTTAATTTCTGCTTAAATATTTATTCATCAATAAATAAATATGTACAACATGGGATGTAAAAGTTAAATAATTTGAGTTTGTAAACGTTTCGAATGAGAAAGGCTGTTTTTATCAGAAAAAGAAAAGACACAATTAAAAAAAAGAAAAAACTCACGCGCTCTCCGTTCCCCACACCCAGCTCGTCCGAAGGGAGGAGAGAACCAGCCCCTAAGCTATAAATGGTAATTCCTATACGTAGACTAACTAAGCGTCACTCGATTAATACAATTGAAAAATCCTAGTCTTTCAGGGCAGGTTTATTGTTATGCTAATCTTATTGTTCTTATTCCCAGTGGGGAGTAGGATCAACTCGCGCATTCAATGTGATATTGCATTGCAAGAGAGTTTCATCCAGGACAACCCACACGTTGAAGGGGGTGCTTGTTTTATGCTTCGGATGGCACGTAAGACTGATGCATGTATCACTTTGTATTTAATACTCAGTGATACTTCCACTTGTTGATTATTGCTCTTGCGTTTGAAATGCATGGATGCAGTATAAACACTAGGAAAAAGTACCTAGACAGGTTGCAGAGGCGCGCTGCTGCAATCATTGAAGGCAGAAAAAAAAAAAAAAGACAAAATGAATTAAATCTAACTTCCTCCTCATCCTTTTGGCAGAAATTTTCCGTAGAATTGTATGCTGGTATACAAATGCCTAAATAGTCTAGCCCGGGCATATACCTATTAAATTAATGAGCAGTTCCGATTTTCTAGTCAATTCCATTATTACAATACTAGAAGCAAAGATCTGCAGATTCGCTTACCGTTAGCAAGAACTGCTAAGTACCAATCTTCGCAAAATTTTGAATCTTCGTTTCGCTACAACGGGGCAAAAACATGGAATTCCCTACCTGCCAATATATCCGTAATATCTCAGCTTTGATGCCTTTTAAACAGGCACTTACTGAGTCGTTTTTTCGTAACTAAACACAGTTCTTATATTTTCATTAGTATATATTAATTTATCTATATACATTCATAATCATGTATAGTTATAGTTATATCTTTATGTATGTAATAAACGCAATGTGATGTATGTTTTGTGCAGAGCCCCACTTAAACCAGCTATGTTGAACTGCAGGCATTTTAATTTCTGCTTAAATATTTATTCATCAATAAATAAATATGTACAACATGGGATGTAAAAGTTAAATAATTTGAGTTTGTAAACGTTTCGAATGAGAAAGGCTGTTTTTATCAGAAAAAGAAAAGACACAATTAAAAAAAAGAAAAAACTCACGCGCTCTCCGTTCCCCACACCAGCTCGTCCGAAGGGAGGAGAGAACCAGCCCCTAAGCTATAAATGGTAATTCCTATACGTAGACTAACTAAGCGTCACTCGATTAATACAATTGAAAAATCCTAGTCTTTCAGGGCAGGTTTATTGTTATGCTAATCTTATTGTTCTTATTCCCAGTGGGGAGTAGGATCAACTCGCGCATTCAATGTGATATTGCATTGCAAGAGAGTTTCATCCAGGACAACCCACACGTTGAAGGGGGTGCTTGTTTTATGCTTCGGATGGCACGTAAGACTGATGCATGTATCACTTTGTATTTAATACTCAGTGATACTTCCACTTGTTGATTATTGCTCTTGCGTTTGAAATGCATGGATGCAGTATAAACACTAGGAAAAAGTACCTAGACAGGTTGCAGAGGCGCGCTGCTGCAATCATTGAAGGCAGAAAAAAAAAAAAAGACAAAATGAATTAAATCTAACTTCCTCCTCATCCTTTTGGCAGAAATTTTCCGTAGAATTGTATGCTGGTATACAAATGCCTAAATAGTCTAGCCCGGGCATATACCTATTAAATTAATGAGCAGTTCCGATTTTCTAGTCAATTCCATTATTACAATACTAGAAGCAAAGATCTGCAGATTCGCTTACCGTTAGCAAGAACTGCTAAGTACCAATCTTCGCAAAATTTTGAATCTTCGTTTCGCTACAACGGGGCAAAAACATGGAATTCCCTACCTGCCAATATATCCGTAATATCTCAGCTTTGATGCCTTTTAAACAGGCACTTACTGAGTCGTTTTTTCGTAACTAAACACAGTTCTTATATTTTCATTAGTATATATTAATTTATCTATATACATTCATAATCATGTATAGTTATAGTTATATCTTTATGTATGTAATAAACGCAATGTGATGTATGTTTTGTGCAGAGCCCCACTTAAACCAGCTATGTTGAACTGCAGGCATTTTAATTTCTGCTTAAATATTTATTCATCAATAAATAAATATGTACAACATGGGATGTAAAAGTTAAATAATTTGAGTTTGTAAACGTTTCGAATGAGAAAGGCTGTTTTTATCAGAAAAAGAAAAGACACAATTAAAAAAAAGAAAAAACTCACGCGCTCTCCGTTCCCCACACCCAGCTCGTCCGAAGGGAGGAGAGAACCAGCCCCTAAGCTATAAATGGTAATTCCTATACGTAGACTAACTAAGCGTCACTCGATTAATACAATTGAAAAATCCTAGTCTTTCAGGGCAGGTTTATTGTTATGCTAATCTTATTGTTCTTATTCCCAGTGGGGAGTAGGATCAACTCGCGCATTCAATGTGATATTGCATTGCAAGAGAGTTTCATCCAGGACAACCCACACGTTGAAGGGGGTGCTTGTTTTATGCTTCGGATGGCACGTAAGACTGATGCATGTATCACTTTGTATTTAATACTCAGTGATACTTCCACTTGTTGATTATTGCTCTTGCGTTTGAAATGCATGGATGCAGTATAAACACTAGGAAAAAGTACCTAGACAGGTTGCAGAGGCGCGCTGCTGCAATCATTGAAGGCAGAAAAAAAAAAAAAGACAAAATGAATTAAATCTAACTTCCTCCTCATCCTTTTGGCAGAAATTTTCCGTAGAATTGTATGCTGGTATACAAATGCCTAAATAGTCTAGCCCGGGCATATACCTATTAAATTAATGAGCAGTTCCGATTTTCTAGTCAATTCCATTATTACAATACTAGAAGCAAAGATCTGCAGATTCGCTTACCGTTAGCAAGAACTGCTAAGTACCAATCTTCGCAAAATTTTGAATCTTCGTTTCGCTACAACGGGGCAAAAACATGGAATTCCCTACCTGCCAATATATCCGTAATATCTCAGCTTTGATGCCTTTTAAACAGGCACTTACTGAGTCGTTTTTTCGTAACTAAACACAGTTCTTATATTTTCATTAGTATATATTAATTTATCTATATACATTCATAATCATGTA
>CATKSA010000234.1:0-19805 GCA_949775045.1 Metridium senile
GCCGTACGACGTGTTGAATCATTGCAGGTAATGAATGAATTATATTATACTGTAGACCTGCAGGTCTGTTTAGTAATGATTATGATGTCAAAGTTTCTCTATGTATAGTGCAGTCTGTATGGTTTGTTTTTTTCTGTTTGAACTAGCTGTGGGGAATTGGAAAACAGAGCGATCTGTGATCAATTGGCCCTAGTTAATCAATTGACTAAATGCTAAAATGGACTGTTTCAGAATGTTTTAAACTCTCACGTCTGGGGCTGTGCACAGGACTTCAGCGTGCAATTGCGGCCTTGCCTTGGAGGTGTGGGCCATTAGAACTGCTTGCAGTGGCAGTGTTTGACAGCTTGGATTTTAACTTTGCTTAAATTGCTTTTCAGCGTCAATTGGTGTTCACGACAGTACAGTGCAGTTGCATGCCGTACGACGTGTTGAATCATTGCAGGTAATGAATGAATTATATTATACTGTAGACCTGCAGGTCTGTTTAGTAATGATTATGATGTCAAAGTTTCTCTATGTATAGTGCAGTCTGTATGGTTTGTTTTTTTCTGTTTGAACTAGCTGTGGGGAATTGGAAAACAGAGCGATCTGTGATCAATTGGCCCTAGTTAATCAATTGACTAAATGCTAAAATGGACTGTTTCAGAATGTTTTAAACTCTCACGTCTGGGGCTGTGCACAGGACTTCAGCGTGCAATTGCGGCCTTGCCTTGGAGGTGTGGGCCATTAGAACTGCTTGCAGTGGCAGTGTTTGACAGCTTGGATTTTAACTTTGCTTAAATTGCTTTTCAGCGTCAATTGGTGTTCACGACAGTACAGTGCAGTTGCATGCCGTACGACGTGTTGAATCATTGCAGGTAATGAATGAATTATATTATACTGTAGACCTGCAGGTCTGTTTAGTAATGATTATGATGTCAAAGTTTCTCTATGTATAGTGCAGTCTGTATGGTTTGTTTTTTCTGTTTGAACTAGCTGTGGGGAATTGGAAAACAGAGCGATCTGTGATCAATTGGCCCTAGTTAATCAATTGACTAAATGCTAAAATGGACTGTTTCAGAATGTTTTAAACTCTCACGTCTGGGGCTGTGCACAGGACTTCAGCGTGCAATTGCGGCCTTGCCTTGGAGGTGTGGGCCATTAGAACTGCTTGCAGTGGCAGTGTTTGACAGCTTGGATTTTAACTTTGCTTAAATTGCTTTTCAGCGTCAATTGGTGTTCACGACAGTACAGTGCAGTTGCATGCCGTACGACGTGTTGAATCATTGCAGGTAATGAATGAATTATATTATACTGTAGACCTGCAGGTCTGTTTAGTAATGATTATGATGTCAAAGTTTCTCTATGTATAGTGCAGTCTGTATGGTTTGTTTTTTTCTGTTTGAACTAGCTGTGGGGAATTGGAAAACAGAGCGATCTGTGATCAATTGGCCCTAGTTAATCAATTGACTAAATGCTAAAATGGACTGTTTCAGAATGTTTTAAACTCTCACGTCTGGGGCTGTGCACAGGACTTCAGCGTGCAATTGCGGCCTTGCCTTGGAGGTGTGGGCCATTAGAACTGCTTGCAGTGGCAGTGTTTGACAGCTTGGATTTTAACTTTGCTTAAATTGCTTTTCAGCGTCAATTGGTGTTCACGACAGTACAGTGCAGTTGCATGCCGTACGACGTGTTGAATCATTGCAGGTAATGAATGAATTATATTATACTGTAGACCTGCAGGTCTGTTTAGTAATGATTATGATGTCAAAGTTTCTCTATGTATAGTGCAGTCTGTATGGTTTGTTTTTTTCTGTTTGAACTAGCTGTGGGGAATTGGAAAACAGAGCGATCTGTGATCAATTGGCCCTAGTTAATCAATTGACTAAATGCTAAAATGGACTGTTTCAGAATGTTTTAAACTCTCACGTCTGGGGCTGTGCACAGGACTTCAGCGTGCAATTGCGGCCTTGCCTTGGAGGTGTGGGCCATTAGAACTGCTTGCAGTGGCAGTGTTTGACAGCTTGGATTTTAACTTTGCTTAAATTGCTTTTCAGCGTCAATTGGTGTTCACGACAGTACAGTGCAGTTGCATGCCGTACGACGTGTTGAATCATTGCAGGTAATGAATGAATTATATTATACTGTAGACCTGCAGGTCTGTTTAGTAATGATTATGATGTCAAAGTTTCTCTATGTATAGTGCAGTCTGTATGGTTTGTTTTTTCTGTTTGAACTAGCTGTGGGGAATTGGAAAACAGAGCGATCTGTGATCAATTGGCCCTAGTTAATCAATTGACTAAATGCTAAAATGGACTGTTTCAGAATGTTTTAAACTCTCACGTCTGGGGCTGTGCACAGGACTTCAGCGTGCAATTGCGGCCTTGCCTTGGAGGTGTGGGCCATTAGAACTGCTTGCAGTGGCAGTGTTTGACAGCTTGGATTTTAACTTTGCTTAAATTGCTTTTCAGCGTCAATTGGTGTTCACGACAGTACAGTGCAGTTGCATGCCGTACGACGTGTTGAATCATTGCAGGTAATGAATGAATTATATTATACTGTAGACCTGCAGGTCTGTTTAGTAATGATTATGATGTCAAAGTTTCTCTATGTATAGTGCAGTCTGTATGGTTTGTTTTTTTCTGTTTGAACTAGCTGTGGGGAATTGGAAAACAGAGCGATCTGTGATCAATTGGCCCTAGTTAATCAATTGACTAAATGCTAAAATGGACTGTTTCAGAATGTTTTAAACTCTCACGTCTGGGGCTGTGCACAGGACTTCAGCGTGCAATTGCGGCCTTGCCTTGGAGGTGTGGGCCATTAGAACTGCTTGCAGTGGCAGTGTTTGACAGCTTGGATTTTAACTTTGCTTAAATTGCTTTTCAGCGTCAATTGGTGTTCACGACAGTACAGTGCAGTTGCATGCCGTACGACGTGTTGAATCATTGCAGGTAATGAATGAATTATATTATACTGTAGACCTGCAGGTCTGTTTAGTAATGATTATGATGTCAAAGTTTCTCTATGTATAGTGCAGTCTGTATGGTTTGTTTTTTCTGTTTGAACTAGCTGTGGGGAATTGGAAAACAGAGCGATCTGTGATCAATTGGCCCTAGTTAATCAATTGACTAAATGCTAAAATGGACTGTTTCAGAATGTTTTAAACTCTCACGTCTGGGGCTGTGCACAGGACTTCAGCGTGCAATTGCGGCCTTGCCTTGGAGGTGTGGGCCATTAGAACTGCTTGCAGTGGCAGTGTTTGACAGCTTGGATTTTAACTTTGCTTAAATTGCTTTTCAGCGTCAATTGGTGTTCACGACAGTACAGTGCAGTTGCATGCCGTACGACGTGTTGAATCATTGCAGGTAATGAATGAATTATATTATACTGTAGACCTGCAGGTCTGTTTAGTAATGATTATGATGTCAAAGTTTCTCTATGTATAGTGCAGTCTGTATGGTTTGTTTTTTCTGTTTGAACTAGCTGTGGGGAATTGGAAAACAGAGCGATCTGTGATCAATTGGCCCTAGTTAATCAATTGACTAAATGCTAAAATGGACTGTTTCAGAATGTTTTAAACTCTCACGTCTGGGGCTGTGCACAGGACTTCAGCGTGCAATTGCGGCCTTGCCTTGGAGGTGTGGGCCATTAGAACTGCTTGCAGTGGCAGTGTTTGACAGCTTGGATTTTAACTTTGCTTAAATTGCTTTTCAGCGTCAATTGGTGTTCACGACAGTACAGTGCAGTTGCATGCCGTACGACGTGTTGAATCATTGCAGGTAATGAATGAATTATATTATACTGTAGACCTGCAGGTCTGTTTAGTAATGATTATGATGTCAAAGTTTCTCTATGTATAGTGCAGTCTGTATGGTTTGTTTTTTTCTGTTTGAACTAGCTGTGGGGAATTGGAAAACAGAGCGATCTGTGATCAATTGGCCCTAGTTAATCAATTGACTAAATGCTAAAATGGACTGTTTCAGAATGTTTTAAACTCTCACGTCTGGGGCTGTGCACAGGACTTCAGCGTGCAATTGCGGCCTTGCCTTGGAGGTGTGGGCCATTAGAACTGCTTGCAGTGGCAGTGTTTGACAGCTTGGATTTTAACTTTGCTTAAATTGCTTTTCAGCGTCAATTGGTGTTCACGACAGTACAGTGCAGTTGCATGCCGTACGACGTGTTGAATCATTGCAGGTAATGAATGAATTATATTATACTGTAGACCTGCAGGTCTGTTTAGTAATGATTATGATGTCAAAGTTTCTCTATGTATAGTGCAGTCTGTATGGTTTGTTTTTTTCTGTTTGAACTAGCTGTGGGGAATTGGAAAACAGAGCGATCTGTGATCAATTGGCCCTAGTTAATCAATTGACTAAATGCTAAAATGGACTGTTTCAGAATGTTTTAAACTCTCACGTCTGGGGCTGTGCACAGGACTTCAGCGTGCAATTGCGGCCTTGCCTTGGAGGTGTGGGCCATTAGAACTGCTTGCAGTGGCAGTGTTTGACAGCTTGGATTTTAACTTTGCTTAAATTGCTTTTCAGCGTCAATTGGTGTTCACGACAGTACAGTGCAGTTGCATGCCGTACGACGTGTTGAATCATTGCAGGTAATGAATGAATTATATTATACTGTAGACCTGCAGGTCTGTTTAGTAATGATTATGATGTCAAAGTTTCTCTATGTATAGTGCAGTCTGTATGGTTTGTTTTTTTCTGTTTGAACTAGCTGTGGGGAATTGGAAAACAGAGCGATCTGTGATCAATTGGCCCTAGTTAATCAATTGACTAAATGCTAAAATGGACTGTTTCAGAATGTTTTAAACTCTCACGTCTGGGGCTGTGCACAGGACTTCAGCGTGCAATTGCGGCCTTGCCTTGGAGGTGTGGGCCATTAGAACTGCTTGCAGTGGCAGTGTTTGACAGCTTGGATTTTAACTTTGCTTAAATTGCTTTTCAGCGTCAATTGGTGTTCACGACAGTACAGTGCAGTTGCATGCCGTACGACGTGTTGAATCATTGCAGGTAATGAATGAATTATATTATACTGTAGACCTGCAGGTCTGTTTAGTAATGATTATGATGTCAAAGTTTCTCTATGTATAGTGCAGTCTGTATGGTTTGTTTTTTTCTGTTTGAACTAGCTGTGGGGAATTGGAAAACAGAGCGATCTGTGATCAATTGGCCCTAGTTAATCAATTGACTAAATGCTAAAATGGACTGTTTCAGAATGTTTTAAACTCTCACGTCTGGGGCTGTGCACAGGACTTCAGCGTGCAATTGCGGCCT
The DNA here is from genome assembly GCA_949775045.1 of Metridium senile. Taxonomy (NCBI): domain Eukaryota; kingdom Metazoa; phylum Cnidaria; class Anthozoa; order Actiniaria; family Metridiidae; genus Metridium; species Metridium senile. The sequence continues at coordinate 5,268 of CATKSA010000234.1, forward strand.
TGCCTTGGAGGTGTGGGCCATTAGAACTGCTTGCAGTGGCAGTGTTTGACAGCTTGGATTTTAACTTTGCTTAAATTGCTTTTCAGCGTCAATTGGTGTTCACGACAGTACAGTGCAGTTGCATGCCGTACGACGTGTTGAATCATTGCAGGTAATGAATGAATTATATTATACTGTAGACCTGCAGGTCTGTTTAGTAATGATTATGATGTCAAAGTTTCTCTATGTATAGTGCAGTCTGTATGGTTTGTTTTTTCTGTTTGAACTAGCTGTGGGGAATTGGAAAACAGAGCGATCTGTGATCAATTGGCCCTAGTTAATCAATTGACTAAATGCTAAAATGGACTGTTTCAGAATGTTTTAAACTCTCACGTCTGGGGCTGTGCACAGGACTTCAGCGTGCAATTGCGGCCTTGCCTTGGAGGTGTGGGCCATTAGAACTGCTTGCAGTGGCAGTGTTTGACAGCTTGGATTTTAACTTTGCTTAAATTGCTTTTCAGCGTCAATTGGTGTTCACGACAGTACAGTGCAGTTGCATGCCGTACGACGTGTTGAATCATTGCAGGTAATGAATGAATTATATTATACTGTAGACCTGCAGGTCTGTTTAGTAATGATTATGATGTCAAAGTTTCTCTATGTATAGTGCAGTCTGTATGGTTTGTTTTTTCTGTTTGAACTAGCTGTGGGGAATTGGAAAACAGAGCGATCTGTGATCAATTGGCCCTAGTTAATCAATTGACTAAATGCTAAAATGGACTGTTTCAGAATGTTTTAAACTCTCACGTCTGGGGCTGTGCACAGGACTTCAGCGTGCAATTGCGGCCTTGCCTTGGAGGTGTGGGCCAGCCAGGCGGTGTTTTTTTTGTCCTACTCAAACATACATCACTAGCTTGCAATTAGAACTGCTTGCAGTGGAAGTGTTCAGCTTGGATTTTAACTTGTCTTTTGCTTGCAGCTAATTCCCCGACCAAGGATTTGAAGATCAGGCCCTTTTATATTTGGACGTGATAGAAAATGATATATAAGGCCTGAAGTCAGTGTTGTGGTTGTTATAATATTTTGTTAGTGTTTTGCACACAAGATTGCCAGCGAGAATGGAAACTTTTAGGACGACTTCCTGAATGGATTTGTGTGTGTAAGTGTGTAAATAAGTAAGTGAGTCAAGTTTTGAAAACAAAAAAAGTCTAAAATACCAAGAAAAAACTAATCCAAGTAATGTGTAGCAATTTAGTCAAAGGTTAAATAAATATTTTGTGAGATGATTTACGCGTGTTTTCTTTTTAATAGCTTTTTTAAACCCTTAAAAAAAACACCCACTCTTTTTCTTTTGTCTTAAATTCCGTCTCCCTTTCTACCAACTCTCTTTTTTTTGTTTCAATTCCTTTTTTCTTTCAACTAACTTGTCTTCACTTTTGTCTTCAATTTTTTCTCCCTTCTTTCAACTTTCCTTCGTTACTTTTAAGTTTGTTTTTCCTTTCAAAAAAACTGTTCTCGTAAGTAAAAGGTATTTGTAAAAGGTCCTTTTGCAGAGAATCAGTTTTCATGATAGTTCTCTCGCCAACAACTAGTTTATCAAACACTATACATACATGCTTTTTCAGAATAATGCACTACAATAATAATCAGAAAGGGTTTTTTTCTCATTTGTTTTTGTCCCTTTATATTTGCAAAAGAGATTTTTGATTTTTGATCCACATTTTGGGATTGACACCCTGATTATCTTGCAAGTATATAAACTTGCAGATATATTGCGATATACTTTGTTTATAATTGTAAATTGTTAATGTAATACTTAATTGTAATCACCGCTGACGTCCGTGCCTGGATTAGTTTCACTATTATGGCAACATTAAACTGAAACTGAAAACAATCTCAATGGAGTTGCACATATTTGTTTTAACATTCTTAGGCAAATTTTAAGTAACCCCAAATTCAGGGTTCACTCCTAACCCTAAACCCTAAACCCTAACCCTAAACCCTAACCCTAAACCCTAACCCTAACCATAAAAGCGTTTGTGCTATCCTGTATAATCCCAAAAACGATTAACCCAAGGGTTGAAGCAAAAGCGTTTTTAACCGAAAAATCCCAAAACGTTTAGCAGATATGCCGATATCTCTTTAAACGTTTTTCGACTAGATGGCTATCAGTTTTGCAAACGAAACCAGCTTTTACGGATAAACGTTTCATATTTATCAACTGATCATTTCTTTTTAACCCTAACCATAAAAGCGTTTGTGCTATCCTGTATAATCCCAAAAACGATTAACCCATGCAAGGGTTGAAGCAAAAGCGTTTTTAACCGAAAAATCCCAAAACGTTTAGCAGATATGCCGATATCTCTTTAAACGTTTTTCGACTAGATGGCTATCAGTTTTGCAAACGAAACCAGCTTTTACGGATAAACGTTTCATATTTATCAACTGATCATTTCTTTTTAACCTTTCAGTCACTAGCTGTCTTCTTTTTTTTTCTTCTTCTTCTCATTTTAAATATACACCCAATTGCAAGAACGTTGTCCTGTCTTTTGTGATTTAGTAGGATAGGAATTAATTAAAAGACAAAACAAGATCACTCAAGCTGAACTCTTGCTTTTGTTATTCCTTTGTTACTAAATTACTAATGTTCTTTTTTCATGTGACAATTAGGTGTATATACACGTAGCTATTTCAAAAAAAGTTGTCATCGCCAAAAGCGATAGGCGATAGGTTATTCCAAGACCCAAGTACACTATAGGTATAATCTAAAGTATCCACAGAAAAGCAGAAAAGCTGTCAGTACGTGTCTTCTAGGCACATTTTCAGTCCTTCGACAAGACATATAACTCTCCAGCGGAGATCGTTGTTTAGTGGAGTTGGCATGATTGAAAATTTCACGACTTAGGATTATACCCATAGTGCATTTTTGGCGATGACAACCTTTTTTGAAATAGGTGTTTATGTTGTAGTTCAGGTTCAATATGATTTTAAACCAGTTCAATTTATTTTGAACAATTTTGAACCAGTACAATAGTCTTGAACTGGTACAATCTGACATTCTAAATCTAAGGGATTTTATTTATGGGACTAAATAAAACAGGGGGATCTAACCTACTTACCACACCCTCCTTTTGATCTCACTTACACCTCTCCCCCCCTAACTCTCTCACTTACCTAACATTCCCACTTGACTTGCTAATTTGCCTTACTATACCTAACACATAACTAACTATTGAATTAATGTAATTGGGTTACCTGTGCTTTTTATTTTTTCCTTTTTCTTACCACGGCTGGGAATAGAACCAGGATCTCTTGCTTCTAAGTCCAGAGACTACACCACTATACCACAATGACTCAGTTGAAAATTCTGCATTAGACTTTTGTTTCATTCATAAACTCCCAATAATGGCATAAATTAAACCTATTCCTAAACCTAACCCTAAACCTAGTACTAGTACTACTACTAGTATTAGTACTACTATTCATCCATTCGTTTATTCATTCATTCATTCATTCAATCATCCATTCATTCATTTATTCATCAGCCATTCGTTTATTCATTCGTTCATCCATTCATCCATTCATTCATTCATTCATCAAATCATTATTCTAACCATTTATTCATTCCGTCAGTAAGCAGTATTTTTTTTCATAATAATAATGCTCTCAATTCATTCAGTCGATCATTATTGATAACAAATAAAAAACACAGGACCACTGAATTATACACTTAAATATTTTTATTTGAAATAAACATGGGTACATAACAATCAATAGCCTTGACGTATTTACACGTAATTGCAAGAACGAACGTTTTCTATTTCTTTCCCACTTAATTACAAACGCATCATTAATATTTTTTTTAAATTATTATCCAAAAAAAACCTTGCCTAAATAACTAATATATTTCTAGATGTTTTTAAAACTAACATTAACTAATGAATTAACTGTAACAATGAACCAAAACTAAATTTCTCTATAAATTAACAGTAACAGCTGAAAACACGTAACGTAAACGCAACGTATATATATTTTTAGATTTTGCTTTTTTTTATACAAAAAGAGAACAAATGCGAAAGTTGTATTTGCAGACAAATATATAGAAAAGAGAGAACGGGAAAAAAATGTTTTTGACTTGTAATACATTTTTGCCTTCGTATACGACTTTCGCATTCGAGACGAAACAGACTGCAAAGGATTTCGTCCAATACCTCTGGCATAATTTTTACCAAACAGTTCAAAAATTACGGTCTGACAGCATATTGGGCGTCAACCTATATTTAATTGTCAGCCAGCTAGGTTATAACAAGATGAACTGCCGAAACTGAACTATTCGCATCATTAATATATTTTTTTAATTATTATCCAAAAAAAAAAACCTTGCCTAAATAACCAATATATTTCTAGATGTTCTCAATCCTAACATTAACTAATGAATTAACTGTAACAATGAACCAAAACTAAATTTCTCTATAAATTAACAGTAACAGCTGAAAACACGTAACGTAAACGCAACGTATATATTTTTATATATTTTGCTTTTTTTAACAAAAAGAGAACAAATGCGAAAGTTGTATTTGCAGACAAATATATAGAAAAGAGAGAACGGGAAAAAAATGTTTTTGACTTGTAATACATTTTTGCCTTCATATACGACTTTCGCATTCGAGACGAAACAGACTGCAAAGGATTTCGTCCAATACCTCTGGCATAATTTTTACCAAACAGTTCAAAAATTACGGTCTGACAGCATATTGGGCGTCAACCTACATACTTATAACAATTTAATTGTCGGCCAGCTATAGGTTTATAACAAGATGAACTGCCGAAACTGAACTATTTGCATCATTAATATATTTTTTTAATTATTATCCAAAAAAAAAACCTTGCCTAAATAACCAATATATTGGGCGTCAACATATTTACGAAGGCGCATCGACTTGAAAACACGTGCTCTCTCCGACATTAAAAAATTGTAAATGACAAGTAGCAGGGCCGGGGGAAAAAACCTCAAAGAAATCAAGTGCGAGCCTGCCTGTGTAAATCTAGCCTATCTGAACGCAACTCGTAAAGCCGATCGCTTGCGTTGTATACGAGATCTATTGGAAAGAGAACACTGGCGCTAGACTCCACATAACTTTTCCCTGTGATCATTCTAAAGCAATTTTGAGAGACCTCGTCGAAGTGTGCTAGGACGACATCCTTTTTGTTACCGCTGTAACGTAAAACTTTGGCCAAAAGAATTTGCGGAGATTGACCGGTTGAATTACTCGCAACTAAGGCCACAAAATCGCCTGGTGTCGCCATAGCGTCTGCGTAACCATCATCGTCATGACTAGTTGCCGCAATTGCAAATTCATCGTCGCGCGAGTGGTCTGCGAAAATTGTCTCATTTGCTTTTCGTGCGAGGACTCCTAGAGCAGGAGTTTTTTTTTCGTCTCTGCTACGGTCGTCGTAAAACCTGCGTTGCGACCTGACACTGTGTCGCATAACGGTTGCTAGACTTTCTAGCAATTGACCACTGTCGTGTGCCTCTGGAAGGCTTAAGAAATACGAAACTACGCTATGACGAATATCGTTCACGCCTAATCTTAAGTCGCAGTGGCGTTCGAAGAGGTTCCCTATGTACTTGTTGAATGATGCGACGCAAAATGGCTGGCCCCTTGCATTCACGAGAAAAAAATCGTGGCTGGCTCCCTGAAGCAGTTTGGACCGATAGGACTTAATGTAAAGGCAAATATGGTACTCGAGCTGACTCCCTCTTAAAACAGTCCTGTCCGGGCCGTAAAATCGCTTAGTCTTATAATCGTTGCACAACAAAATGAGGGTGTCGCCATCATGAACTAAAAAATTACCATCTAGCGAACTGACGGAGGCCTCCGTCTCGGCTATTCTGAGCGAGATGAACTCCTTACACCGGCCGGTCGCGTGTGTGTACAATAAAAGAATGCACAAATTCATGAGAGCTTTCGCCTTGGTCACACCTGTCGGCGAGTCTTCGAACTCGTGCAACAAATTCCTAGCTATCTCAAGTATTTCTTCGTACAAAATAGACTTTTTTTTCCCTACCGCTGGTCTTTCCCTCCTAGCGTCAAATTCTAACTGGCTTTGGAGCGCGCGCAATCTAGAAATGGAAGGAAGACCCTCTTGCTCGGTTGCAGTCTGGTCACGGTGCAAATAGCGAACAACACTTATAAGGGCCGAGACGTACCTGGATACGGTGATGCTCTGAAGATTTCGGTCGCTCGACCTTAAATAATTACAAAACCCCTCTACCAAGTCTCCGTGCTCGACATGCTCAAACGAGATGGTCACGCCTGGACGAACGTCCTTCACGTATTTAAAATAGCCTAGGAGTCTCTCGATGGTTTTAAGAACAGTCGCGTCTTGCAAAACATGACAGTTTCGTTGCGTGTTTAGCGGCCGAGTGTAAAAAGACTTGAACTTTTCGATCTCGTTGGTAACATTTGCATCTAGCTGGTCGAGCGAAATTTTTCTACTAGCGCGACGATTGCTGGAGGAAGAAACTGATGTGACTTCGTCCTCCGAAGAGCTACTACTGTCATTTACAATTTCAACTGGAATTTGTGGTATGAAATTTTCCCGCGGAGGCAGTTGTGAATCATTTTCGGAGGCCAGAGGAACACGTGTTTTCATTTCGACTTCGCTAGAGCATATATAAGAACTACTGCTGCTATTATCATTGTTATCATTAATACCGCCATGGATAATGGTGTTATTTCTACTAGTGAATGAGTGCGCGTGCTGCAATTTCGATTTATGAGTACAGTGTGCGGCTGTCGATTCCCCTAAGAGCAACAATTTTGACGGCCCACTATCTAGTTTATCTGCATCATTGCTATGCGACATGCTCGATGGAACTACTGATTGATTTTGGTTTGTCGCCGACAAACTATGCGAAATATTAAACTTGCGCTTTTTGGGGGGAGAGCTAAGGGTCTCTCTACCCTCACAATGGGTAATTAGTCTAAATACGTCGAATTGTGAAATCAGTTTGAAGGCGCCTATTGCAATATCGGGAATCCTGTCTTTGAAATGAATGTGTTCTTGGACTGAGCATCTTGGTTTTAATATTTTTAGATTCCTCACCCATGTCTTTAAAGTTCCAGTTGGCACACTGGGAAAAAGCTTCATTCTTACTTCGGAGTAACAATAATAGATCACTTCCCCACGCGATACGTTGGACAATTCCTTTAACATGTCGTTGCGTTGTTGGCTGAAACAAAATGAGTCGGCATTATTGTCTAGAAACTTTTTATGACAAAAAACAAACAAATTCTTATACACTGTTTATGACAAGTGATAAAAATGGAACCCTGTTTATGACAGTTTAGGACAGTGTTAATGCCGCGAAAACGTGCTGAATTTCCCGAAAGACGAAAGACCGCGCTGCTCATCATATTACCTAATTAATATACATGATTATGACAAAAAAAAACAAAAAACTAAGGAAATGGGGAAATGGGGTAAAAAGGATACCCTGTTCATGACAGAAAACTCAAAAAACCATACCCTGTTTATGACAGAAAGCTCGAAAAACCATACCCTGTTTATGACAGGGGGACTAAAACGTTTGGGATTAAAACGTTTCTCTTTAAAAATAAAGATAGTTAAACATGTTATTAGTTGCGATCGTAAATTACTTACGTCAAATTTGTAGGAGTGTGTGGTCGTGCCCGAACTGGGGTGTATTTCAATGAATGATCGGCATTTGAGGTCTCCATGTCCAAACGGTGTTCTTTCAAAACTGATTGTGAGAGCGCTGTCTGTTCCCCCATCAAGTCGCTACTAAAAAAAAAAACACAATCAGTCATTATTACTAGTTAGATGACAGTTTAGGACCCCGTGTTAATGCCGCGAAAACGTGCTGAATTTCCCGAAAGACGAAAGACCGCGCTGCTCATCATATTACCTAATTAATATACATGATTATGACAAAAACAAAGTAAGGAAATTGGGAAATGGGGTAAAAAGGATACCCTGTTCATGACAGAAAACTAAAAAAAACATACCCTGTTTATGACAGAAAGCTCGAAAAACCATACCCTGTTTATGACAGGGGGACTAAAACGTTTGGGATTAAAACGTTTCTCTTTAAAAATAAAGATAGTTAAACATGTTATTAGTTGCGATCGTAAATTACTTACGTCAAATTTGTAGGAGTGTGTGGTCGTTCTCGGAGTGGAGTGTATTTCAATGAATGATCGGCATTTGAGGTCTCCATGTCCAAACGGTGTTCTTTCAAAACTGATTGTGAGAGCGCTGTCTGTTCCCCCATCAAGTCGCTACTAAAAAAAAAAACACAATCAGTCATTATTACTAGTTAGATGACAGTTTAGGACCCCGTGTTAATGCCGCGAAAACGTGCTGAATTTCCCGAAAGACGAAAGACCGCGCTGCTCATCATATTACCTAATTAATATACATGATTATGACAAAAACAAAGTAAGGAAATTGGGAAATGGGGTAAAAAGGATACCCTGTTCATGACAGAAAACTAAAAAAAACATACCCTGTTTATGACAGAAAGCTCGAAAACCCATACCCTGTTTATGACAGGGGGACTAAAACGTTTGGGATTAAAACGTTTCTCTTTAAAAATAAAGATAGTTAAACATGTTATTAGTTGCGATCGTAAATTACTTACGTCAAATTTGTAGGAGTGTGTGGTCGTTCTCGGAGTGGAGTGTATTTCAATGAATGATCGGCATTTGAGGTCTCCATGTCCAAACGGTGTTTTTTCAAAACTGGAATGTGTGTCATCGATTGTAAGGGCGCTGTGTGTTCCCCCATCAAGTCGCTACTAAAAAAAAACCACACACACACAATCAGTCATTATTACTAGTTAGATCAGTCTACGTTCAATATCTATCTACGAAAGAAATTAAGACAATACTTTTTTCGTACTGAAGCTGTGAGCGCCAAAAACTGATTTCTTGAAGAACGGCTGTTGTACAAGGCTAAAATCTATTTATTCAGAAAGTTTAACTTGTTTGTAAGTGGAAAAGACTGATGAAAGTGGAGCCAAAGTGTTATTAACCCAAACCAAAAATTTGAATTGAAAATGAGGTTTAGGCCTTTATCTGTTTATTTCCCATACCTTTTCTTTAAAAAATGCCCCAAAAAGCTGCATTCTAACACAAATTCAACAAAACATCTTTGTACAATTGAAAATACCGCTTAAACAGGCATGTTATCTTAGTACATTAGTTTCTAACTGTTTAAAGAGGTTTTTGAGCGTTAACCCAAAACGAAAATTGAGATTAAAACTCGTGCAAAAGTCTAGTTTATGGCGCTTTTTGCCAATATTGCTTGTCATTGAAAAAAATATCCTCTTAATCTGCTAATTTTAATACTTACTTACCTACTTATAGTATTTCAAATGTGTCGATTTGAATAGGAGAGAATGCCTAGCTCGGTGCGTTCTTTATTTGGAGAGCAATCAAAGATCTGCAACATGGAGGAATTAGGAAATCAGCATACATCAAACCATGGCCAAAACATTATACAATATATCAATACCTTATAATCGTAGGAGCTAATATGCTGTCCAGTATATACCGCGTATATAACTATTTAGTTCCTTCGCTATAGTAGAACGACTCGATTATAGTAACAAATCGCAAACGGTCATGATCATCACCGTGGCAAACTGCACTGATGTCTAGCTACAATACTGACAATCGCTAGTGTTGGAATGAACGTACGTGCTTCGACATATCACTAAATAAACATACCTTCCTGGACTTTGGCCAGACAGAACGGCACCAATAGTGATTAACAATAGAGTTTCCAGATAGATATCCTATCAGTGTTGTCGATCTAAACATTACAGGAGGTAAGTTGAAAGGATCCCGACATTTGTGGTGATTTTAACAAATCGTTTGATAATTTAAACGATTAACAGATCATCAAGTTACAAATCTAGTCCCCGTCCGGAAAAGAAATGACTGAAAGTTACTCCCGTTATTACGGACTCTCGCACACTTTGTTTGGTCCCAATCGCACGTTTTCATTGTTTAACTCTCGTTATATAATGGACGAGGGAAGGAAAAGCTGGAAAACAAACCCCACTTTTTTTTATTCAAACTACGTCTATGTTTTCTTCATAAACATGAGCAGTTTTTGTGAACAATAATCAGCAACTTGAACTGCAACATGTTTCTACAATGATCAAATAAAAATTTATAACAAAAAAATACAAAAAAATGATTGTCCACCCTACACACACACACCATACCATAGTCAATGAGCTAGGCTGTATATACGTCTTAAAAAAATAACAATTGCCTAAAAAGGTCCCACTCTGAGAACGAGGCTGAAATATTGACTTCCCGCACTTTTTTCCCACCGCGAACACAGGAAACCCAACGATCACAGGACAACCCCTCACAAGAAAAAAAAAATTATGCTTTAATTGAAGGATGACGGGCTGATTGAATGGATGAATGAGCTTGTTAGAATGATAATCATAAATAAATTAGTGAATGAATCATTAATTGGCACAATAGACGGGGCTCACTAGAGTGATTTCCTGTACAGAGCAAAAAAGTTATGGAACCAATTAGACGATTCTTGTAAACAGACAACAAATCTGAACTCTTTTAAAAAAAGAACTAAAAAACAAAGACAGTTTTTCCATAAATAGTACTATATAAATAGTACTATATGATACATCCACCATTTTATATCTCGAAAAATATATTTTAACGCTCGAACTATCATGCTTTGTATTTTTTATATGCAAAATATCTATTCTTTGTGTAAATTATTCTTGAAAAACCTTTTATAGGAAGTTTAATAAAATGTATGTATGTATGTATTTTCATTTGACCGTGCAAGAAAAACCACTATTTAGTTTGTACTTGTTGGTAAAGAACAAAAGAAAACAATAGATTCAGAGTGTAGTAACAACTATTAGTTTGCCAATTCTTTCATGGTCATATGAAAATCAATCTGTATCCGTAAAATAGTTTGCCAATACAGGATCTCGTCACGTGACATACACCCCCCCCCCTAAAAAAAAAATTAGTTCTACTAAAAAAATTATTGCCATATTCAGAAAGAGCACATTAAAGTTAGTACTGTCGCTGAGTTTTAGCATTTCTTGATGTAATTGGAAATGTTTAATTTATCTTTTTTTTCAAAACTCGAAACTTAATTTAACAAAGAACGTATGACTGGGACGCATGTAAAGTTTCGAGTTTTGAACAAAATCTAAATATTACATTAATTACATCTTTCTGAATATGCCAATAATTTTTTAGCAGAGCTAATTTTTTTGGAATTTGTGTCATGTGACCAGATCCTGCAAAAGGCCTATTGTGATATAAATCAATTGCTCTCTTTCTCCGGGATCCCTGTCCGATTGATAAATTTTGGCTTCTTGCGCTACAGCATCGTTTCCATAACTTTCTAGATTATTTATATATGTAGATAGTTAGACCACTCAGTGGGGTAGCAGAAAGCTTATTCATATGCGCGGTTACGGCATATATCATCAAAGAATACCATCGTTTACGAGTTTCGATTACGAATTTTATTGAATAAACCATGATTATCATTAATATAATATTTCTTCTCTCTCGACGTTGAAGTGGGATCAGGATCACATCATCATGGTACTCCGACACCAGGTTTTGCTTCAGGATGAGTTTTTAGATATTTCCTAGATTGGCTGCTGAGACCCAACTGGACAAAGCATCAATCGGATAATTAATCGCCGTGCGCCCCTTCTCCTATTAGTAAAAGCAGTTCCGCCGGGCTTAAATCTAAGCCACACGAGCAGGCTAGGAGTTGGACGGCTTAGTTGTCAGAGGCTATGTTAATAGCACGCCTTGAGGAAAATTTATAAGACAATGGTTGCTTGTCTCCAAAGCCTCTCCTCGGCTATGACAACCTTGGAACCAATATGAGGATCATTATGGGGTCAACGTTACTAAAATTTAGTCGTAAGCGTTGAACTCAAGCTGACCGAAATCGTAATCATATCAAAATATTACCTGCATGCTGTCCGTGATTGTCATCACCCCATTGAGGCCCTCATATTCTCCCGGAGACAATGTTAAAAATAATAATAATAATAATAATAATAATAATAATAATAATAATAATAATAATAATAATAATAATAATAATAATAATGATGATGATGATGATGATGATGATGATGATGATGATGACGATGGTGAATATGATGATGACGATGACTACGATGAATATGATGACGATGACAATGATGATGAATATGATGATGATACTCCCCTCTCTCCATCAGTGCTCCTTTTTACGGGTATTTAAAGCTACTTAAAGCTACACGGAAAGGAAAGAAGTCGAAACAAACTGTGAGATAATGATTATGATAATGACAATGATTACATGGTAATGATAATGAGTGTTAACCGGCAAATGTATATTTGAAATGTAATGATTTATGTTGTAATACAATGTCATAATAGAATATTAAACGTCTCCGGGGGCAATTATTATGATTATATTTATTACTGTAAATTGCGACAAGATATCAAAAAAGCTGAGACACGGTTTTCGACTTGAGGTTTTAATCAAACTTTAGTAGTTAGCGTGCTATGAGGAGTTAATGAACATCGGTCGCGAACGTCCCCTTTATACCTTAAGTCTGTTCTGAACTAATGGAAAAAGAATGATAATGATGATGATGAGATTGAAAATGATATTATTTATAATGATAATGGTAATGTTAAAAGTCATAGTTATAGTTATACTGATGATGATGATGACGATGACGACGATGAATATGATGATGATGACGACGATGATACTCCCCTCTCTCCATCAGTGCTCCTTTTTACGGGTATTTAAAGCTACTTAAAGCTACACGGAAAGGAAAGAAGTCGAAACAAACTGTGAGATAATGATTATGATAATGACAATGATTACATGGTAATGATAATGAGTGTTAACCGGCAAATGTATATTTGAAATGTAATGATTCATGTTTGCTGAGAATTAAATAAGTGAAATGATTACATCAATGTCATAATAGAATATTAAACGTCGTCGGAGGCAATTATTATGATTATATTTGTTACTGTAAATTGCGACAAGATATCAAAAAAACTGAGACAAAACTTCAGTAGTTAGCGTGCTGTATGAGGAGTAATGAACATCGGTCGCAAACGTCCCCTTTATCATGTTTATACCTTAAGTCTGTTCTGAACTAATTTAAAAAGAATAATGATGATGATGAGATTGAAAATGATATTATTCATAATGATAATGGTAATGTTAAAAGTCATAGTTATAGTTATACTGATGATGACGATGATGATGATGATGACGATAATAATCTTGTTGACAATGATGATAAGGGACGGACCGTCTGATTTTTGAGGGGGGCTGTCCCAAATTACCGAAAAAATCGAGCAAAGCCTTGAACCTATAACAAATAATCTAATAACAATAATAATAATAACAATAATCGTAATAGGCGATAATGATGATAATAAGAAGATAAACAACAACAACAATAATAATAATAATAATAATACAATATGAAGAAGAATGAGATTATTCAGTACGCTATTCAGACGTATTGAGCGTCTATTCGATTCTTAATAATGTCATAACGGTTTATCCTTCATAAACTCGGATGGTATACATATAACTCTGTATTGATATTAATTGATTCGAATAGCAAAGAGAGAATATGTTTCTTTAAAGGGGCACTTGGACCAAAATCAATGAAAATTGAAAATAAAAAAAATCTATATTGCAACAATGATAACCATGAAGCAATTTTGCTTACATCAAAAAGACTGACACATAAAAATAGTCAAGGTTTTCTAACATTTAAATTTGGTATGTATGACGTCATACATACAACCCTATTGTTCTTTGAGATTTTGAACCAAAATTTCTTTAGGTTAATGAGCTTTAGATGCAGAATTTGTAATGAAATTTGGTTAGTTTTCTGTCTACAATCATTCTCATGTATGCATTGTCGCTTTCCAATTTATTTTAAATTTCTATTGTTTTTGGTCCAATTGGTACTTTAATATTATACCTAGTATATTTAAACTGATAACAGTAATAATAATAAACAGTAATGATAACAATAATAGTAATAAGCGATAATGATGATAATAAGAAGATAAACAACAACAATAATAACAACAACAATAAGAAGAATGAGATTATTTACTCGTACGCTTACTCGTCGTAGCGACGGCGTCGTGTTGAGCGTCTATTCTTAATGATGTCATAACGGTTTTTCCTACATAAACTCGGATGGTAAACCGGACCGTCGCTGCTAAACGCACCACGCCTTTCTTCTCTTGCCCGGTAAAATTCCTGTAGGAGATCGTCGGTGACCAAATAGTTAAACGTGGGGAAGGCAAAACCCGTGGACAAAGCACGACGAGCCAGCTCGAATCTCCCAAGCGTCGGTTGAAGATTTTCCTCCGTCATTTGGCTTTCATGATAGGCTCCTCTGATTTCGATGAGTAGTCTGCCGAATGGATCCACTGAAAAGCAATCAACCATGAGCACTGCGTTCTG
>OX459111.1:0-17444 GCA_949775045.1 Metridium senile
CGTAGAGTGGACTAATGGTAAGTCACCAGACTCATCATCTGGAGATGCAGGTTCAATTCCTGCCTCTACAATTAATTAAGTTAAAAAAGGGACGAATGGCAAGCTAGGGTGCACTAATAAGACGGAAGGCCCGAAAATACGAGGGAGGAATTTTGAACTCGTATGTCTTCGCGGAAACGCAGGGGAATAAACTGGAAACTGAAACATCTAAGTACCAGGGCCAATTGGCACAAAGAAATCAAACGAGATTCCGTAAGTAGCGGCGAGCGAAAGCGGAGTAGTCCTCAATGAGTTAGTAGTGGAAGATAGGTGTCTACACATCTAAGACTAAATGTTAGTGCACACCGATAGAGAAAGTACTGTGAAGGAAAGCTGAAAGAGATTTGAAAAGACCTTAAAATAAGTCCCCTAAAGCAGTTGTAGTACAACGTACCTTTTGTATAATGGGTTCGCAAGGAAAAATTTAGCAAACTTAAGTCCAAAGACGAAGGTGTAGTGAAATCAAGAGAATATATCCTCTTTAAGTTAAATTACCCGAAACCAAGTGACCTAGCCTTGGGCAGTTTATAGGAACGAACCGTTGATTGTAGCAAAAATCTCGGATGACCTGCGGCTAGGGGTGAAAGACTAATCAAACTTGGAGATAGCTGGTTTTCTGCGAAAACTATTTAAGTAGTGCGTCCAAAAAACTTAATTTTACATGATAAAGTTCAATTGCTCGGAGAGGGATTAACTCTGAATGTAAAAAATTAAGGTGGACAGACAGACAGTGGGCGATAAGGCCAATTGTCAAAAGGGGAAAGCCCTAATCAGAAGTTAAAGCCACAAATCAAGGCCTATATTAAGTGTAAAAGGGATGTAGAATTTAGACAATGAGGAAGTAGGCTTGGAGCCAGCCATCTTTGAAAGATGACGTAAAAGTTCACTCAAGAAATTCTTCTATCTCTAAAATTATGGTGGCTAAAATTGAGCTGAAACTCTGAGGATGAAGAAAATTCTTCATTCGGTAGCAGAACGGACTGTAATATTGGTTCGGCGAAAGCCCAACTATCAGAAGTGATAATGCGAACATGAGTAAAAAATCATTGGATCACTCCCCCAAGGCTTCGATTATTAAATTGGGCCAGACAGCCCTTAAGATGGTAACCTTTTGGTTACGTCAATAGGTCTTATAAAAGTGCACGAAGTGCCAGGAAAAATTTATAAATTATTACTGTACTAGTCTAACGCAAGTGGGGTGAAGTGAGGAGAAAACTTCTCTTAAGGAACTCGGCAAAATTTGGGCCTCGACTGTTTACCAAAAACATAGCTCTCTGCCAAAGCTAAATGCTGAAGTATGGAGGGTGAAGCCTGCCCGATGGTTGTATCTGAAAAGGTTGGCTAACGTCAACTTCATAAGGGCAATTGAATGGCCGCGGTAACACTGACCGTGATAATGTAGCGTAATCAATAGCCAATTAATTGTTGGCCGGTATGAATGGCATCACGAAGGCCCCACTGTCTTAAGAGGACTCTCCATGAAATTGAAATCGTAGTGAAGATGCTACGTCCATATTGTAAGACGAAAAGACCCCATTGAGCTTTACTAAAGACTTGTATGGCTCGAAATAACTTAAATAAAAAGTTTAGATAATGTGGGATCCGTTTTGGTTAATGAAACACCACTCTTTTATTTTAAGAGAGCTAACCTTGTAGGGAGAATGCAAGTTGGATAGTTTGGTTGGGGCGACCACCTTTTAAAAGGTAACGAAGGTGAGCTTAAGGTCCGTAGTTAATAGCTAGTGGCCTGACTGCAAGGGGGACATCCCGAGCAGACACTGGTAATCTCTCAGTGGGTTATAGTGACCCGTCATCTTAGAGTGGAATAGTTGACGATCAACGAATAAAAGCTACCATGGGGATAACAGCGTTATATCGTTAGAGAGCTTTATCGACGACGATGTTTGCGACCTCGATGTTGAATTGCGGCACCCTGGGGTGCAGCCGCCCCCAAGGGTTGGTCTGTTCGTCCATTAAAGCCGTACATGATTTGAGTTAAAAACGTGGCAACACAGTTTGGTTTCTATCTACAATATGAAGAAACATCGATATAATTATCTTCTAGTACGAAAGGACCGAAGAATTAGCGATCCTCTTATTTTTACAAGTTACGATCGATTCATTAGTCTCCTAATTGGAGGTTTATAATTAATCACTGATTGCCTCTTAAGTGTGAAAATTATATCGAACTGTTTGATGTGAAAAAAAATTATGATTATGCAGGAGCCCCGTCAAAGGGGCCCCCTGGATAAGAATGTGAGAAATATAAAGTTAGTTAAAAAGTAAGTAAATGAAATCTACTGTTTATCATCCCTATCATTTAGTAGACCCCAGCCCTTGGCCCTACGTAGGAGCTTGCGGAGCTCTTTTTATAACTGTAGGAAGTGTCGTATATTTTCATTATAGTCAAACTTGAGTTTTATTGATGGGGGCTATTACCCTTAGTTTAACTATGATAGTTTGGTGGAGAGATGTAATAAGAGAAGCTACTTTCCAAGGTCTTCATACCATGGTTGTAAAACAAGGTTTAAAATATGGAATGCTCCTATTTATCCTTTCTGAAGTCTTGTTTTTCTTTTCTTTCTTCTGGGCTTTCTTTCATAGTAGTATTGCTCCAAATATAGAGTTAGGTGCCGTTTGGCCGCCTCAAGGGATTAATCCATTAAATCCTTTTTCTGTGCCTCTTTTAAACACAGCCGTCCTATTAAGTTCGGGGGCGACCGTTACTTGGGCACATCACGCCTTAATTAGCGGGAAAAAAACTGAGGCTATTAATGGTTTAACTATTACTGTTGTTTTAGGTCTTATATTTACAGGCTTACAAGCAATGGAGTATTATGAGGCCCCTTTTGCTATCTCAGACTCGGTTTACGGTTCTACTTTCTTCGTAGCCACTGGCTTTCATGGTATGCATGTCATTATAGGAACAACGTTCCTAGCGGTTTGTTTAGCCAGGTTAGTTTATCATCAGTTTACTCGTCACCACCATCTCGGTTTTGAAGCTGCTAGTTGGTATTGGCATTTTGTAGACGTGGTGTGGTTATTTTTATATATTTGCATCTATTGGTGGGGAAGTTAGAGAACCTCACTATAATTTTTAATAATTTATATTTTTTTTTCTATGGCCTTAACAGGTGCTAAAACCATATTTTTAATAAGGGGCTTTTCCCTCAAAATTAAATATTGGTATAAGCACTTGATTTATAGGCTTATCCTCAAAGGATGGATAATAAATTTTTAACTCGTTGAGTATTTTCTACTAATCATAAAGATATCGGAACATTATATCTAGTCTTTGGAATAGGATCTGGTATGATAGGCACAGCTTTAAGTATGTTAATAAGATTGGAATTATCTGCCCCTGGTACTATGTTAGGGGATGACCATCTTTATAATGTCATAGTAACAGCGCATGCTTTTATTATGATTTTCTTTTTAGTAATGCCCGTTATGATAGGAGGGTTTGGAAATTGGTTAGTACCTCTATATATTGGTGCTCCCGATATGGCTTTCCCTCGATTAAATAACATTAGTTTTTGGTTGCTTCCCCCTGCGCTTATATTATTATTAGGTTCTGCCTTTGTTGAGCAAGGAGTGGGAACAGGGTGGACAGTCTATCCTCCTCTATCCGCTATTCAAGCACACTCGGGAGGGGCGGTTGACATGGCCATTTTTAGTCTTCATCTAGCGGGTGCTTCTTCTATTTTAGGGGCAATGAATTTTATAACGACCATCTTTAATATGAGAGCTCCAGGAATGACAATGGACAGGCTTCCATTATTTGTGTGGTCTATTTTAATTACTGCCTTTTTATTATTGCTCTCCTTACCTGTTTTAGCAGGAGCTATTACTATGCTTTTAACAGATAGGAACTTTAATACAACTTTCTTTGATCCGGCCGGGGGTGGAGACCCTATTTTATTCCAACATTTATTTTGGTTTTTCGGGCATCCGGAAGTTTATATTTTAATTCTTCCAGGATTTGGTATGGTTTCTCAAATTATTCCAACTTTTTCTGCTAAAAATCAAATTTTTGGATACTTGGGTATGGTATACGCCATGTTATCTATTGGAATATTAGGCTTTATTGTGTGGGCACATCACATGTTTACGGTAGACTCCAGCCGTCGGAGACAGTAATGTCTTCGTTTATTATCTCGCTATATGCTGGAAAGACCCTTTTTAAAAATAAGTGCTCATCTAAAGTTAAGATAGCTAAAATCTTATTTTTACGAGGTTTCCCAGCCGGAAATTAAAACTGGAATTAAAATGTTTACTACAACTACTCAAGTTTTAAAATCCTCAGAGACTGCACGCGGGAAATCCTGACAATGGTTAATTGGGTTAGTTGAATCTCAAGGCTGCTTAAGCGTAGCTCGAAAATCTCATAATACAGAAGAGCTTTCTCTTTCTGTTTCTCGTCCCCTTAAAGACACTCAAGTTCTTTATTATATAAAAGGCTTATTCGGGTATGGTCATGTTAAACTTTTAACAACTGCAAAATATTATGTTGCAAACAAGAGACTTTTAATGAATGTTCTTCCACTTAAATGCTCGGGCGATGGGGCTCGACTTGCAGGGCTAGTGGATGGAGAAGGTGTATTCATTGTTTCTTTAAAACATAATCCTAATGGCCCTAAAAAAAAGAACGTGAGTTTTTCTTTAATCATATCACAAGTAGAAGGGGTTGTTTTGAAACCATTTCTTGAAAAATTAGGGGGAAGAATAAGAAAAAATGAAAAGGGAGGTACTTTTAAATGAGTAATACAAGAAAAAGGGGATTTAATTCGAATCGTGCGCCTTTTTAAAAAATATTCCTTACGAACTAAGAAAAGGGTTGATTTTTTGAAGTGGTGCAAAGTATTAGAGCTAACTAATTATAAATCAGGATTAAGGTACAGTCCGAACCATGGTGAAAGCTTTGGTCGGGAAACACTTTAATAGACAAAGTGTTTTCAAACATATTAGTGGAATGGATGTTGACACAAGAGCCTACTTCACTGCAGCTACTATGATTATCGCTGTTCCAACTGGAATTAAGGTGTTTAGTTGGTTGGCCACTATTTATGGTGGAGCCGTTAGACTAGATACACCTATGCTTTGGGCCATCGGGTTTGTATTCCTCTTTACAATAGGAGGTTTAACCGGGGTTATCTTAGCTAATAGTTCCTTAGATATTGTATTACATGACACTTATTATGTAGTAGCTCATTTCCATTATGTCCTATCAATGGGGGCTATTTTTGCCATCTTTGCTGGGTTCTATTTTTGGTTTGGAAAAATTACTGGCTATTGCTACAATGAGCTCTATGGTAAAATTCACTTTTGGATAATGTTTATTGGGGTTAATTTAACATTTTTCCCCCAACATTTCTTAGGTTTAGCTGGATTCCCAAGACGATACTCTGACTTTGTTGATGCTTTCGCCGGCTGGAATTTAGTTAGTTCTTTAGGATCAACAATATCAATTGTGGGTGTCATCTGGTTTGTTTTTATAGTATATGATGCCTATGTTCGAGAGATAAAATTTATTGGTTGGGTAGAGAACACTGGAGCTAGTTGGTCTTCCTTAGAGTGGGTCCAACCATCTCCTCCTATGTCTCACACCTATAATGAATTACCTTTCGTTTATGGTTCTTATTCTGCATTAAGGCCCAGAAACTCTTAATTTCCGTGGACCACCCCCAAGTGGGGTGGCCCATTTATATATGTATTATAGATATATGATTGTAGCTATTTTATTGTTATTATTAGGAGTATTAGGTATTGTGCTGAATAGAGGGCATCTTATAATTATGTTAATGTCAATAGAATTAATTTTATTAGCTGCTTCTTTTTTGTTTTTAATAAATTCTATGATAACGGACACTTTAATCGAGCAAGTTTTTACAATTATGGTATTAACGGTAGCCGCGGCCGAATCTTCTATTGGATTGGCTATTATGGTGGCTTACTATCGAATAAAGGGGACAATCGCTATCAAATCTCTTAATTGACTTAGAGGTTAAGTTGCAAAAAGTTAAAGAATAATGATGCCTCAACTAGAAACTGCTACTTATTTAACTCAATACAGGTGGACTTTAATTGCTCTATTTTTATTATTTTCTTTTTTGGTCGTATCAGTCTTACCGGCTGTTAAAACTAATTTTTTAATCAGAAGATCTATCGGGGCAGGTTGGACTGGAGCCCCTAAAACATCTGATTTAAATAAAGGGCCCGCTTCGTTATGGAGCTGGGATAAAATCTAACGTTTTAGCCCCTTTGGGGCCACAACTAAGATGGGCGCGGCTTATTTTGATCAATTTAAAGTAGTGGACTTGATCGCCATCACTAATTCATCAATGATGATGATGTTAGCTGTGGCTGTAGCTCTAATATTGTTAAAGGGAAACCGATTAATTCCTAACCGATGGCAAGCAGTCATGGAATCGATTTATGACCACTTTCACGGGTTAGTAAAAGATAACTCGGGACCCCAATACTTTCCTTTTGTTTTCACTCTCTTTATTTTTATAGTATTTTTAAATATTTTAGGGTTATTCCCTTATGTTTTTACGGTAACAGTTCATATAGTTGTTACGTTAGGCTTATCATTTTCAATTGTGATTGGTGTAACTTTAGGTGGGCTTTGGAAGTTTAAATGGAACTTTTTAAGCATTCTAATGCCGGCTGGGGCTCCTTTAGCATTGGCCCCTCTTTTAGTATTAATTGAAACAGTTAGTTATATCTCTAGGGCTATCTCTTTAGGAGTCCGTCTCGCCGCAAATTTATCTGCTGGTCATTTATTATTTGCTATTTTAGCTGGGTTTGGCTTTAATATGTTAACCACGGCAGGCGTTTTTAATATCTTTCCTGTTTTGATTATGGTCTTTATAAGTTTACTAGAAGCCGCGGTAGCGGTTATTCAAGCCTACGTATTTTCTTTACTTACTACTATTTATTTAGCTGATACCATCGTTTTACACTAAGTTTCTCTCAGGAGCGGTCATGTATATCTTAGTTTTAACTGTCCCCCTCTTGGGGGCCTTAGTTTCAGGTTTGTTTGGTAGAAAAATAGGTGAAAAGGGTGCTGGAATTTTTACTTCAGGTTGTTTAATTATAAGTTTATCATGGTCCCTTTTAATTTTTTATGAAACTACATTAAATTTTTCAACAACATATATAAAGTTATGGCGATGGTTAGATTCAGACTTAGTTACTGCTTATTTTGGCTTGCAATTTGATTCTCTTACGGCCGTTATGTTAATTGTGGTTACTAGTATATCTACTCTCGTACATATTTTTTCTACAGCCTACATGGACGGAGATCCTCACGTACCTCGGTTTATGTCTTATTTATCATTATTTACTTTTTTTATGATTTTATTAGTAACTAGTGATAATTATCCACAACTTTTTATTGGCTGGGAGGGCGTTGGGTTATGCTCTTATTTGTTAATAAATTTTTGGTTGACTAGAATTGAGGCCAATAAGGCCGCAATAAAAGCCATGCTAGTAAATCGAGTGGGTGATATTGGGTTTGTCTTGGCTATGTTGGCAATTTGGGATCAATTTGGGTGCTTAGATTTTGCTTCTGTATTTAATATAGTGGCACTTGCCCCTTCTGATAATACTACTTTAATATGTTTATTTTTATTTATCGGGGCAGTCGGTAAGTCTGCACAATTAGGATTACACACTTGGTTGCCGGATGCAATGGAAGGTTGGCGTTGGGCCGTCTTGTCTAAGTAATTAGCCTTGATTATAAATACACTATATGCTGGAAAGACCTTGAGGGTTAATCAGCCGGTAACAAAGCTGGGAGTTAGAGACACCACTTAATAGATTGGTCTATAGGGTGGTTGGGTTTATACCCCTCTTCGCTGTTGGTACCTCAGAGACTTTATGTGAATCCACTTCGGATCTCATGAGAAAATTTGTTTTCTTGATGATCATTGAAACAATCCATATAATTTTAAAAATTTTAATAATAGTTATCCCGTTACTTGTAGCAGTGGCTTATTTAACTTTAGCTGAACGGAAGGTTTTAGGTTATATGCAAGCTAGGAAAGGGCCCAATGTAGTAGGTGTTTATGGGCTGTTACAACCTCTTGCTGATGGTATAAAACTATTTACTAAAGAGTTAGTGATTCCTCACTATGCTAATTTGTTTATTTATGTGGCGGCCCCCGTCCTTTCATTCACTTTAGCCTTAATTGCTTGGGGTGTTATTCCTTATGATAAAGGAGTTGTAATAAGTGATTTGAAAATAGGAATTTTGTTTACGTTGGCCGTGTCTTCCATTAGTGTTTATGCTATTTTGATGTCCGGTTGGGCGAGTCAGTCTAAGTATGCTTTCTTAGGGGCTATTAGAGCGGCGGCTCAGATGATTAGTTATGAAGTTTCGATTGGACTAATAATAATCACGGTCATCTTATGCGTGGGTTCTTTGAATATTACTGAAATAGTTTTAGCTCAAAGTAGTGGGATCTGGTTTTTTTTCCCCCTGTTTCCCGTGGCCATGATGTTTTTTGCTTCGGCGTTAGCTGAGACTAATCGAGCTCCTTTTGATTTAACAGAGGGTGAGTCTGAGTTAGTGTCAGGTTATAATGTAGAGTATGCTTCTATGTCTTTTGCTTTATTCTTTCTTGCGGAATATGCTCATATAATATTGATGAGTTGTTTAACTACAATTTTATTTTTGGGAGGATGGCTCTCTCCTATTGTATTTTTTAAAGGCGGGCCAGCTTGGTTTGGTTTAAAAACCTCTTTTATAATTTTACTTTTTATTTGAGTAAGAGCCTCTTTTCCTAGAATGCGGTACGATCAATTAATGGCCTTATTATGGAAATCTTACTTACCCTTAAGTTTGGCTTTTGTAGTTTTAGTGGCCAGCCTCTTATTTGGGTTAAATGGGCTACCCCCCAGCTAATTGTGGATGTATACTGAGTTTTATGGTATTTTGGTTTTATTAATTTTCAGCGTAGTTCTTTCCGCGATTATTTCTGGCGCTTCTTATATTTTAGGCGATAAACAGCCGGATCGAGAGAAAGTGTCAGCTTATGAGTGTGGGTTTGATCCTTTTGGAACCCCAGGGCGACCCTTTTCTATTCGGTTTTTCTTAATTGGTATCCTTTTTCTTATTTTTGATTTAGAAATTTCTTTTCTTTTTCCTTGGTGTGTCGTATGCAATCAAGTTTTTCCTTTTGGTTATTGGACCATGATCGTGTTTTTAGCCGTCCTAACTTTGGGTTTGGTCTATGAATGGTTAAAAGGTGGCTTAGAATGAGAATAGGCCCCTTCATTGGTCCCTTTGGGTGAGCAAGTTATAAAGTGGAAGAAAAAGTCCTATCCGCTATGAGAGTAGCGGCCCCACCATTAATGGTGGCGTAACAACTATTTAATACCAACTCCGGTATCTGCCTTGATTCATGCTGCAACTATGGTTACAGCAGGCGTTTTTTTACTAATTAGATCATCCCCCCTATTAGAACAAGCCCCTATGGCTTTAATGGTTGTAACCATTGTTGGATCTCTTACGGCATTTATGGCCGCTACAATTGGTCTAGTACAAAATGATTTAAAAAAAGTAATAGCTTATTCGACTTGTAGTCAATTGGGGTATATGGTGATGGCTTGCGGGCTTTCCCAATATTCTATAAGCCTATTCCATTTAATGAATCATGCTTTTTTTAAAGCTCTATTATTCTTAAGTGCTGGGTCTGTAATTCATGCCTTGGCTGATGAACAAGATATGAGGAAAATGGGAGGTCTAATAAGATCAATCCCCTTTACTTATACTATGATAGTTATTGGTTCTCTGTCTTTAATGGGCTTCCCTTATTTGACGGGGTTTTATTCTAAAGATTTAATTTTGGAATTAGCTTATGATCAATATTATTTAGCTTTTGCTCATTGGTTGGGGGTTTTTTCAGCCTTATTAACAGCCGCTTACTCCCTTCGATTAATATACCTTACTTTCATATCAAACACCAACGCCAAAAAAGAGGTTTTCTCACAGGCCCACGAGGGCTCTTGAAATTTAACCCTGCCTCTAATTTTATTGGCCTTGGGAAGTATTTTTGTAGGTTATCTAACCAAAGAGATTATTTGGTCATTTCAAATTACTCTCTCTCCTATTATCCCCACTTCTATTAAGTTAATGCCTGTAATCTTTAGCCTTTTTGGGGCTGGGACGGCGGTAGTTCTTTATCATTATTCTTCACGAATCTTTAATGCACCAACTTCGCCAGTCGGCCTTGCTGGTTACACCTTTTTGTACTCCGCTTGGCAGTTTAATTATATTATTAATCATTTTTTGGTTCAGAATGTGTGAAGACTAGGTCATCTAATAACATTCCGAGTCCTGGATAAAGGAGTGTTGGAGCTAATAGGCCCCAAAGGAATTTCTCAATTCATGATCCGACTTACCCAAGAAATAAGTAACTTACAATCTGGTCTAGTTTATAACTATGCTTTGATGATTCTTATAGCCATTTGTGCTCTTATGGTATTCCAATAAGATGAAATTATAAGATTTTACTGTCCCAGGCAATTCACCGAATAATCTCGTTTAATGGATAGGAGGTTAGGTTAAGGAAGACCGTTAGCCTTCAAAGCTAAAAGTGCGGGTTCAAGTCCCGCCCCTCCTGTTCCTTAAATAATAGAGATTTGATCGAATTTTAATTACTAAAATGAGGTTGTATGCCTTTAGGTCACACTAATGAAGGGGTGAGTAATCTTTAAGTTAAAGGTCGATGAATGAAGCTCTTTTTTTGAGTATAATTATTTTAATATTAATGATTTATAGCGTAAAGAATCCTACTTTAAAAATATCCCTCCTAGTATTGTTATTTATAAGTTGTTGAGCAAGTATCGACTTTTTTCTTCCTTGGCAAAATGGGTTTTTAACTATTAATAGTTGAGTTGTAACTACTAAAATGGTGATTCTTGTAGGAAGCCTGGCTATTTTGCTGATGACCCCTCCTTCCACCGGGGGAGAAGCTACCCCAGTTCTAGTTTTAATGGTAGCCTTGGGGAGCATTCTTTTGGTTTCTGCAAGTAACTGGTTATCAGTTTATTTGGCTATTGAGTTACCAACTCTTTCCCTTTTTATATTAGTCGCTCAAAAGAGAGGGTCTGGGTTTAGTGCCGAAGCTGGGTTAAAATACTTTGTGTTAGGCGCGCTCGCTTCAGGTCTATTTTTATTTGGGTGCGCTCTCTTGTGCGGATTAACGGGAGGAACTAGTATTCCATGTATAGATCTTGTTCTTAACCAAGGGAGAGGACCAGCTCTCGATCCCTCTGGCGTGATTACTCCTATAGGAAGCCTCTTAATCACAGGGGCGTTATTATTCAAGTTATCCGCGGCTCCCTTTCATATGTGGGCGCCAGATGTTTACGAGGGGGCTCCTACAACAACCACTGCTTTATTGGCCACAGTTCCCAAGGTCGGGGTGTTTTCTATCTTAGTTTCAATTGGGCCGGTAGCCAATGTTCTATTGATTGCTACAATATTCTCAATGGTTGTGGGCGCGCTTGGTGCTTTAAATCAAACTAAAATAAAACGACTGTTAGCTTACAGTGGAATTGCACATATGGGTTTCGTTCTTTGGGGAATAGAGATTGGAACCTTTGAAAGTGTTCAGGCTAGTTTAATATATATGATTTTATATGTCATTATGTCTGTTTGTGCCTTTGCTATGGTATTAGCTTTAGGAGGCTTAAAAAATCTAATCGTGGAGTTCAGTGGGCTTTCAAGAAAAGAACCGGCTTTAGCCATCACATTGGCTTTAACTTTTCTTTCTATTGCCGGGGTTCCTCCTTTAATTGGATTTTTTAGTAAATGGTGAATTCTATTGTCTGGTATTACTTATCAGTATTACTTGGTTTCAATTTTAGCTGTGATTTGTTCTGTAGTGGCTGGAGTATATTATGTTAGAATAGTCAAAATTATCTATTTTCAAGCTGACTCTTTTTTCTTAGTAGGTTTAAAAACCCTTAGAGAGAAAAAAAGGATAAATTTTAGGAAATCTCTGTTGATTGGGGCTAGTTTTTACTTAATGGGATTTATGATAATTTCCCCCAATCTGTTATTGCAGTTGGCTCACTGGGCCACAGTGGGGTTATTCTAGAAAACGTAGTCTGAAATTGGCACTTAATATTAGAAAATAAGTAAAATGGGTCCTTTGATTTTGGGGAATGTAGAAGGCAAGTGGCCCTTTTAATACATGCTAGTATGTCTATCTGATGGTCAAAAGATCTAAGGATAGCTCGTGCAGACAGGTGAGTAAATCCGGAATCCAAAGTGCTGGGCCGGAGTCTTATTAGGTAGAAGGTGGTGTAAAAGACCACCTTGCTGAAGATGGGTAGCTTAGTTGGAGCCACACTTTCACTGAAACAAGGGGAAGGCTCACATAGAGGCAGCAGTAGAGAATCTTGTGCAATGCACGAAAGTATGACACAGAGAGGACACATTTAATTGAGCCCGTCAAATTAAGTGCCAGCCGACGCGGT
This sequence comes from Metridium senile, assembly GCA_949775045.1. NCBI lineage: Eukaryota > Metazoa > Cnidaria > Anthozoa > Actiniaria > Metridiidae > Metridium > Metridium senile. Next base: position 12,535 of record OX459111.1, read on the forward strand.
TAGACTTAAGGGCTGGTCTTTATAAGTAAAAAGGCGTAAAGGATGTGTAGGCCAAGAAATTGTCCAAGAAGGTAAATGGAATTTTTCTGGAGCGGTAGAATGTGAGGATAGAAAATAGAACACCTAAGGTTAAAACTATTTACCACAAAATAGGCTGAAACATGAAAGTGTGGGGAGCAAACAGGATTAGAGACCCTGGTAGTCCACACTGTGAACTTTGAAGATGATGCTTAGCAGACCCGAAAGGTAAAATCTTCCGCCTGAGTAGTACGATCGCAAGATTAAAATTCAAAAACTTTGGCTGTTCACTATTTCGATTAGAGGAGCGTGTAGTTTAATTCGATGGTCCGCGTGTTACCTTACCCCAGCTTGAATCTATGACCGGTATTGCATGGCCGTCGTAAGTCCGTGTGTTAAGCTAGAAGGGACCCAATCCGGGCGTTTGCCCGAAGGAAGTCAGGTCTTATGATCCGAATGTTGGGGGATTTTATGCGCTACATTTTCTTATATAATGAGAGACTTGAAAGGTAAGCCTCTAAAGTAAGAGTTCGGAAGGTCGCTGTAAAACGACTGGAAGTTGGATTTAATAGTAATCGGAAAGTAGGGCGTTCCGGTGAATTGGTACAAGTGTTAGCACAAATTGCCCGTCACCTTTACCTAGGATGGTTATTCGGACGCCTTCGGTGGTTACGAATGCCTACGAGGTAAAGCAAGTCGTAACATGGTGAGGGAGGGGGAACCCTCCCTTGCCCGGCCTTCTTTATAAGGAGGGCTATAAAATTAATTCCCTCTATTCAGAGTGATGACAAACTTATTAAATAACTGACTAATTATTAACCAATTTGGTTATGATCTGCCGGAGCCGTGGCAATTAGGTTTACAAGATGCTGCCCACCCGGTGATGGAGGAGATAATTTTTTTTCATGATCAAGTAATGTTTATATTAATTATTATTATTACAACAGTATTATGGTTGATTGTAAAAGCCTTAAGTGGTAAGGCTTACCATAGATATCTAGTTGATGGTACTTTATTAGAAATAATTTGGACTATTGTTCCGGCTATAATTTTAATTCTTATTGCCTTTCCTTCCTTAAAATTATTGTACTTAATGGATGAAGTTATGGACCCTGCTTTAACTATTAAAGCTATCGGCCATCAATGGTATTGGTCCTACGAGTACTCAGATTACCAAACAGAAACTTTGGAATTTGACTCTTATATGGTGCCCACATCTGAATTAAATAAGGGTGACTTTAGATTATTAGAGGTGGACAATAGACTAGTTGTTCCTATTAACACACATGTCAGAGTCTTAGTGACTGGGGCCGATGTTTTACATTCCTTTGCAGTCCCGGCGCTAGCTGTTAAAATGGACGCGATTCCGGGTCGATTAAATCAAACTGGGTTTTTTATAAAAAGACCTGGTATTTTTTATGGCCAATGCTCTGAGATTTGTGGGGCTAATCACTCCTTTATGCCAATTGTAATTGAAGCGGTTTCTCTAGATAAATATATCAACTGGGTATTATCTGGGTCTGACGAATAAGAGTTATGATTTTTCACAAAAATTGATTGGGTTTAATTTTCCTTTTACTTTTTTTGGGAATAATTAACGTAATGAGAGTTCCGAGAGATAATAGTGTAAAATTAAAGAGAACCGCTCTAGAGTGGTCTTTAGCAACTTTGACTGCCACTTTAATTTTATGGGCGGCCTTTGATATGGAAGGCCAATTTCAAACCATAAATCAAACAGAGTGGATAGTCCCCCCGGCCTTAAATTTTAAATGGGGCCCCCTTTTTTTAGCTGTTGACGGAATTTCTTTATTTTTTTTAATTTTAACTGCGCTATTGACCCCCATATGCATTTTAATTAGTTGAAATTCAATAAAATTTTTATTAAAAGAATTTTTATTGTGCCTTTTATTTTTAGAGGTCTTACTAATGGGGGTTTTTTCAGCGTTGGACTTGTTATTGTTTTATATATTATTTGAAGGAATATTAATCCCCATGTTTCTTTTAATTGGGGTGTGGGGTTCGAGAGAAGAAAAAGTTCGAGCCTCTTATTATTTCTTTTTTTACACTTTTGTCGGGTCAGTGTTTATGCTTTTAGGGATTTTTCAACTATACAGTAGTGTAGGAACGACCGACTATCAGGCCCTGTTAAACATAGAATTACCTATCTCCACTCAAAAATGGATTTTTGCCGGGTTTTTTTTAAGTTTGGCAGTTAAAATCCCTCAGGTTCCATTTCATATTTGGCTACCTCAAGCCCACGTGGAGGCCCCAGTCTCAGGCTCGGTTATTCTAGCCGGGATCCTATTAAAGCTCGGGGGATACGGGTTTTTAAGATTTACTTGGCCAATTTTACCGGCGGCTACTGAATATTTTGCCCCCTTTGTTATCATGTTAAGTGTTATAGCAATAATTTATGGGAGCTTAACAACTTGCCGTCAAGTTGACTTAAAAAGACTTATTGCTTATTCTTCGGTGGCACACATGGGCCTTGTAACTTTAGGCTTATTTACTCATACAATTGAAGGGTTAGTGGCTGCTGTCTTTATGATGTTAGCGCATGGTCTTGTAAGTTCAGCTCTTTTCATTGCTGTCACTTATTTATATGAACGTCACCACACCCGTCTTATAAAGTACTACCGCGGAATAACTTTTTCCATGCCCATATTTGTTAGTGTATTTTTAGTATTAACATTAACTAACATGGCCATTCCGCTTAGTTGTAACTTTGTTGCAGAGTTTTTCTCATTGTTGGCTGCCTTTGAATATAATATAGTGATTGGTGTATTGGCTGCCACTGGAATGGTTTGGTCTGCTGCCTATTCTCTTTATTTGTACAATCGTGTTAGCTTTGGGGCTTCCTCAAACTATCTTCTTTTTACAAGAGATTTAAACAGGCGTGAGCTTATAGCCATATCTCCTTTGGTTATACTAATTTTCATCCTAGGGGTACTCCCCTCTCTAATTATTGACCCTGTAAAAAATGCTATAATGTTTAGCCCGGGGGGAGCTTAACCAAATGGTTACAATGTATTTTTTTACCTTATCATTTGGGACTGTTGCCTCTGGAATAATGGTAATATCTGCGCTTAATCCTGTTCATTCAGTCTTTTGGTTAGTAGTGGCCTTTATAAGTTCTGCGGCCCTCTTTATCTTATTGGGGGTAGATTTTATTGCTTTGATGTTTATAATAATATATGTGGGAGCAATAGCCATCTTATTTTTGTTTGTGATAATGATGTTAAATTTAACGGATTTTACTCCAGCCTTTCGACGGGGAGGAGAAGCAGACATGACAAATTATGTTCCAATAGGATTGGCCGTTGGTACCCTCTTTTTTGAGGCGATCGCTTCTAGTTGGCTTATTATGGGTGGCCCTTATGTTTATAGAGGTCTATTGGGCGCATGGGACCTAGCCAATCCTTGGTTTCTAAAAAAATATCATAATATTGAGGCAATTGGGCGAATATTGTACACCGATTGTTATTACCTCTTTATTTTAGTTAGTTTTATATTATTAGTGGCCATGCTTGGGGCAATAGTGCTTACCCAAGAGATCGGGACAGAAATCGGCCCCACAGCCAAGAAACAAGATATCTTTGTTCAAACTAGTCGTGCTCAAGTCTAACTTAGATTAAGAAAAATATTTCAGTTAATGGTGGGCTATGCCATGGGGCATAGCCGGCCCACGATGCAATTTAGAAAAGAAAACCCCGTTTTATCTATTGTAAATGGAATAATTATTGATTTACCGGCCCCCGCCAATCTTAGCTATATGTGGAACTTCGGTTCTTTATTGGGGGTGTGTTTAGTTGTACAAATGGCCACAGGAATATTTTTGGCCATGCATTATTGTTCGGATGTAAGTTTAGCCTTTGCCTCCGTAGACCATATTATGCGTGATGTTAATTATGGGTTTTTATTAAGGTATTTTCATGCCAATGGAGCCTCCATGTTTTTCCTATGTCTTTATTTTCATGTTGGTCGAGGAATATATTATGGAAGCTATACTAAAGTTGAAGTTTGGAATGTTGGTGTTGTATTATTTATATTGACAATGGCAACGGCTTTTCTTGGGTATGTTTTACCTTGGGGACAAATGTCCTTTTGGGGTGCTACAGTTATTACTAATTTATTATCTGCCATTCCTTATGTAGGAACAGATATTGTTCAATGGGTGTGGGGAGGATTTAGTGTATCTAATGCTACACTTAATCGTTTCTTTAGCCTTCATTACTTGTTACCTTTTGTTTTAGCAGCTTTGGGAGTTGTTCATTTGATTTGTTTACATGTTAGTGGCTCTAATAACCCTATCGGGGTAAGATCAGACTTGGATAAAGTGCCATTCCATACTTATTACACATCAAAGGATTGGTATGGTATAGTGGCGTTTGTGCTATTTTTTTGCTCCTTAGTCTACTTGGCCCCTAATTTATTAGGAGACCCTGAGAACTTTATTCAAGCTAACCCCTTAGTAACTCCAGTACACATTCAACCAGAATGGTACTTTTTATTTGCTTACGCTATTTTACGTTCTATCCCTAATAAATTGGGAGGGGTAGTGGCCATGTTCGCTAGCCTTCTTATATTATTTTTACTCCCTTGGGTTCACACCAGCCGACTTAGAGGATTAACTTTTCGGCCATTAGCTCGAGTTGCCTTTTGGTTTATGGTTACGGACTTTATGCTCCTTACTTGGATAGGGTGTCAGCCTGTTGAAGAGCCCTTTATTATAGTGGGACAATTAGCCTCTGTATTTTTTTTTGCTTACTTTTTAGTATTAAGCCCCCTATTGGGTTATCTTGAAAATCTTCTTCTATTTCCTAAAAAGGGGTAAAGTTTAATTAGTTAATTTTTTCAAAATTTTTTGCTTTTTAGTTAAAAGTGGCCCATCT